>KN837156.1:448795-490430 GCA_000827215.1 Sphaerobolus stellatus SS14
AGGTTCGGAGTCCGGATGCAGGGGTACGGGTTAGGGTGTAGTCAGGGTGGTCCTTATGGTATTATTCTTGTTCCTCGTTCCTGATGTGCATGTGGTCTTTTTATTGTGTATTTCTGGGCATCCATGGTTCCTGATTCTTTGCAGTATTTATTGGGCTCATGCTAGCAGAGGCAATCCAAGACTTTCTCTTTGCAGTATTTATTGGGCTCATGCTAGCAGAGGCAATCCAAGACTTTCACTTTGGATTTCCCCTCTGCTAGGTGAGATTCCCTTTACGTGTATTATCATCTTTATTTATACACTTTGGATTTCCCCTCTGCTAGGTCTGGCGTGATTTCTGTCGGACTCCGAGGGTTGCCCTTACAGGTCCGCAGTTTTGTTTCAGATGCCGAGTCCGGAAAGAAGCAATATACTTCTGCAATAGCTTGTTGAGGTGCGGTTGAATTGAGGAAAGAAGTAGATATCATCTAAATTGTCCGAGTCATTCGAATCATTTGAGAGCTAGGTGACATCATGAATCACGCAACCTATGTTGATATTATATGACGATGTCTAAGACCAAAAAAGTTCTTGAGAATTTTCATTACTTACTTTTGTGCAAATTATTGTGCTGGAAGGTTCTCGGTGATTTTGTCGAAATGATGGTGCTTCAGACCGAGAGAAGAAAGGACCCAACAGTGAACTTCTGATGTTGTCCTTTGTTTCTCATGGATCTCGAACACTAACTGTCGTCTATTTTAAACAGGGAGGACTTCAGTGAGTCTGTTATATTGATTTAAGGGGGGAAATGATGCTTATGGTCTATGCTTTAGAAGCGAAGTTGTCGTCCATCCATGAATTTATGCAGAAACCGATGTTTGCAGATATTCAACTAGTGAAATATTCAACTGTTGATGCATTGAAGGACACTGTTAAGCCCCGTGCTTAAGTGTCACAACATGTGACTTCGTTTCACCTCTACGAAGCTTTGGAGAAGGTCACATACCTTCAGAGAGCTTCGTTTGAACTTCGTTCGACTTCCGTCTTACTTCATTTCAACTTCGCTTCTCATCCCGTCTTCGTATCTGTACAACAAACCCTTTGCCCACATCCCGACTTCTTCTTGATCCCAAAGGCAACACCTTTGCCCACATACTTCCTTCTATCACACTATCAGCTCCACTATTCCATAAGACTATTATTAGTCTTCCCCGGACCTGGCACAATTGGTCCTCAACACTTCTTCTATTTCGACAGGTGACACTTCGTCATGCCCATTCCTAGTTTGTTTGTATTATTTCCGTTCGCTTATTGTTCTCATGATATATCCTCCGTTCGCTTATATTCGTATTGCATATTTGTCCATCATACCTTTTCTATCATTGACATTATTCGTTTATACATTCCCCCAAACCTTCGCTATTCGACGATACGCATATACCCATTTGTTCTATCACTTTATTCATGTTATGTTCCGCATTCGACTTAATTGTTTGTAAGACTTCCTTCCGTTTTTGTTCATGGACTTATAGTATATAAGTACATGTATCTTAGTTAGTTTTCTCCAGTCAGAAATTAGCTCCTTAACCCATTAAGCCTTATAGTCCTTAGTGTATATCATTTCTATAACTCAAGCCTAGTGCTCATTCCCTCTATATACTTCAGACCTCTATTACTTCCGAATCGAATATGGCCTTCGAAGATCAACTCCGAACTTTACCTCGAACCTTTGATCTTACTCCGAAGTCCTACCTTCGTTCAGGACTTCATTGGGACTTCGTTCGAACACTTCGTTCGAACACTTCGTTCGGAACTTCGGTATTCGAATCCGCTCTTACATTGTTGGTTCTAATCTGTTCCAAATTAAGGACATGTACATTTCGAGGCGGCGCAACCTACGACGTTGAAGCCAAGTCCTTCGGTTCTAACCCTTCGTTCTTTAGTGTGACTTCGTTCGTAACTTCGGTCACACTTCGGAACCCTTCGTTAGGATCAGCCCGTAACAGACACCTTTGAAGTATTCATTGACCATTTTGGCATCATTCAGTTCATGTAGAAGGGGAAGAGGGATGAGGCGGTTTTCGCCTTGTAAGGGGTGATCTTGAAGCATGACTTGCCACCCTTATGAAGAAGTTTTCGGTATTTTCTTTCTTGATTTCCGATCTTAATATGCGCATGCTAATGTAGTATCACAGCTTTTGGAATAACTCTATCTTACTCGCAGAGTGTGATAGTGACAGCAAGGGGAACAGCATTTTCGGCTGCCTGTGACATGTTTGCTATGATTTACACTTCTTTTGTTAGTCAGTTCCACGAAGACGCCTTTGATCATTTGAACTGCCGGCCATGGGCACTATCAGGGCTTTGAGCTTCAGCACTCAATACTTCAGCAAGCAGCGGTGTTCTGCTGCTGACTTTGATATTCCTCCAAATATGGATCATTTTGGTGTGTTGGCTGAGCACCTGAAACGAAATGATCGCGTACGCTTCACTACGGAGAACGTAGTACAGTATCGGCAGATTTCTAAGCGAGATGAGGGAGACGAAGTGTAAGTTCCTAGTTAATGTTGGATAAGATCTTCACTCATATACATACCGCAGTCTCATTGAATTTCCCACAATTGAGCCTGACCGAATTCGTAAAGGAAACATTGTCGACATTCGATGTTCATTCCTCGGAGTTCCAACCACGAAAGGCCGGTTTAAATTTGTTGTCCATCTTGAAGGCATAACATTTCTTGACGATGGCTGTGCGACGGTATGATTATTTGTTGCCATCATTCTGTTTGAGCTGAGTTTGTGAATTCACAAATCTTGATAGGAACTTACTGAGCTAGAGTTGAAAGGTAGCGGTGAAGTCATCAAGACGGAATCGGGGCTGCGAAAGCGCGGACTGACATATGAAGCGGTGTTTATTGGGAAGAGGAATAAGTTGGATAACATGGATGTCAAGGGAATACACACTAGAATGATAATGCTTTTTAATTAACAATAGATTACTGTAGATTACTGATTGCGTGGTACAGTATTGACGGCCACGCCGGTGATATAACGTAGATATACAAGGATAAGAAGCTTAGCTTGGAAATGATGACCAGATGGTAATGGAGAAGGAATAACGCCATAGATGAAAAGTGTGCATTGCAATGAAGACGGACTGCCAACGGAAGAATCCTCATACATATGAGCAGAACTACATGTATGTCTGATTCAGATATCTCTAAATTCATCGGATCCATTTCCACAAGTAAAATCGGCTCGATTGCCACAGTCAAAAACGCCTCGAGGCAGATCTACAGTTGTTGTTTGGCTTGCAAAACAGCATTGATTAGTAATACAGGAGCTGTCTTTTAAATGTCACTTGAGAGGCCATAGAGAAGTATTATTGAGAATAGCAGTGCAGATGTTGTAGGAAGTATTAGTCCAAACGACGAGCACGAACATGAGATGATGAAATGATGACGTGGAAACACGTTGCATGATCTATTAAGGAAGGACCACCACAAGGACCCACAATGTCAGGAAAACGCAACTTGCTCCCCCTACCTTGAGTAACTAAACAAATACAAACAAACAAAATTTAAGGAACCAAAGCGTAGCTTTGGTAATAAAACACTATATTCCAGATTCAAAGTGCTTTCAGTCATTGCAAGAATCATTGTATCTGATGTACTTCTGTTCCTTCTTTCTTGAATCTACCCACCGATCATTCTGAGTCTTGTCGCTTTACTATACAATGGAGAAATCACGCATTGAACCGTATTAACCTTAGATATAAATTCGATAACTCCAGAAGGGTGACGCGGCCACCAGATAATAAGCAAATTGAGAGCCTACTATACCAGAAAGTCTGTATACCGTTTACCTAACCTCTAAAAATTGGCTTGACTAGAAGCAGAGGCTTTTCCTTCAGCCATCTCGTATAGAGCTTCGCTATCCCCGCTCTCATCTACCAAAGACTTCAGTTTGCCACCTTCCTTCTTCAGCAATTTCTCAGGACTGTCAAACTCGGCCTGTGAATTGTCAGTTACATCAAGTCGTAGATGTGTTTCAAGGTATGAACTTACGATACGGCCACTATCCAAAACGAGCTGTGCAGAGATTTAGAACTGTTAGGAAATGAGTTGTCGCGCACTCACTATTTTATCCGCGTCCATTATCGTTTGTAAACGATGCGCAATAGTGAGAACAGTAACGCCTTGACCCAGTCTATTTCGCAGGGTCTTTTGAATAATAGCGTCCGTCTTGTAGTCTTTGAAAATGAAAAGAAGTCAGATACCCCATATAATGCATATCGTTAGATTTACCTATAGCTGATGTGGCTTCATCAAGAATAAGGACCTTGCTTTGCCGGATGATGGCTCGCGCCAATGCAATTATCTGCCGTTGACCTACGGATAGGTTCCCCCCAGCACTGGCAATCTTCGAATCCAGCGTTATTCTCCCTTCATCAGAAGTTCCCTCACTCTGTAAGGAGAACAGACCGGCGTCTTCTAGTGCACCGTTGAGAGTCGCGTCGTCATGCTGTTCAAAGGGGTCTAGATTTTTTCGAAGAGTTCCACTTAGAAGTTCGGGCTGGAATATATTGTTAGATTTGTTAGTTGTGGTCTATCGACCGACTTACCATTTGCGGTATAATTGTAATATGAGACCTTAATGCATCGAGATTTATGGTGTTTGTGGGGAGGCCATCGTAGAAAGTCGTTCCCTCCGTAATGATGCAACGTAGAAGTGCCAGGTAAGCGAGCTCTGTTAGAAGAGTTAAGAAAGCTCATAATTAGACTAACCAGTATCATACTTTCCCGCTTCCCGTTCTTCCAACTTCCCATTACAAGATTAATAAGAAAAAAAGATTACAATAGATTACAATACTAGTAGCACTTACCAACTCCGATACGTTCGCCGGATTTGACCTCGAAGGAAATATCATGAAGGACTTTCGGACCGGCCTGAAAATACACCATAAGAATGGAAGAAAAACTGGATAAATGAAGAAAAGTTGCTTACTTTAGAATACCGAGCAGAAAGATTTTCAACACGCAAATCACCACTAGTAGGCCACGACGCAGGCGGCTTTCCTGCCTCTATAGGTTCAGGTTCATGCTCAATATCGAGATAACCCTGGATACGCTCAAGACTACAAAATGGGATTGAGCACGGAATTAAGAAATTCAATAAAGAAAACACTCGCCTATTCGATTGCACCTCAAATTCATTGTAGTATCGGACAAATCATAAGAGCCATGTCGTAAATTGTACGGCGACGTTCAAAGTAAACCCACTATTGGATGCACTGATCGAACTTGCGTATACGAGATATACAGCCAAAGTAGTGGAGAAAGTAGCACCAAGAACGTAGATATCCATCTGTTTAGATTGTAAGTTACCCTAGCCACCCGCGAATATTGATCGATCTTCTTGAGTGATTCGGTCTTAAAAGTTTCTTGCGCACCATACGCTCTGACAGAGGCTTTGATTGAGAGTTAGCACCGCTTTCAATCACAATAAGGACATAACACACTTAATCCAGCGATCGCGGCACCCAGATGAGCCAGAAGTGGTGCTTTGGCATTGCTATTGAACAATAAATCAGTTAGGTAGAACTATATCTCAATATAACGACATACCTCATTTCCCTTTTCACCGCCATCTGAGCCTTGAGATAGAAATTACCCGTATATAGACCCATGACGGCAATCCCCAAGGCAGGGAATACGAAGATTGGCGTAAATATAACAACGACAACTAATCTACCAATAACAGCGAGGCCGAGATCTACCAATGTATCCCAAGAATTTGCAATTGGGCCATCAACAGCTCGAATGTCTTGTGTACATCTCGTGGTGATCCTTGAAGTTAGGGTCTCATCCAGCCACCTAAATGCGAAATGAGGATGAGATCGAACGCCAAAAAAAAACCTACCTCAATGTAGTACCCAAGACAGACGTGACGAGTTGGTTATGAATCGTGCGAGAGGCACGCATTGTTCCCAGCACGTAATAGAGGTAAGCGGCACAATAGGTGATGATGATGACCAACGTGATAGCTGCGTAGATACCCAGATAGCTAAAAAAAAAAAAGCATCAACGAACCATACAGAGAGAAAAATAAATAAATAAATAACGCACAAAGCAACATTAACTTTTGAAGGGTCCGAAACGTGTGTTTCATACTGAGATCCCCAATAGCCCAGGAACCAAAGCTTGAGCAGTTGCGACCAGTCACTCAAAACGAGCCCGAAAATCCAGAGCGTATAGAAGATACCGGGATGGTTTCCTCCCAGTGCGGTCAAGAAGAGCATTATAGACTTCCAGCTGACATGTCCTTCAGCGACTTCTTCGGCCATTATCAATTTGCCAGCAGTTTTTGTTTCCTTTACCGGTGTGATTTCTTCTTCAACTTTGTCTAATAGGTCCATTTCTTCTTCGATTTCCATTTTCAAGGCGTCATTCGATTGTAACACCTCGGATATCGTGGATGATGTCGTCACAGTCCCATCTAATCCTAGCGATACGACGAAATCTGCAACGGGGCTCGCCAGGGCCACATTATGAGTCTGTGGACAGTGAAATTTGAGAATGAGAACAACGCTCCGTAAAGATAAGAAACCTACCACAAGGATAACCGTGCGTCCTCGAATCAAGTCACCTCTAAGACACTTTTCAATAATCCACTTCGAACTAATTCACGGGATCAGCAGTGCCTTGATGATAGATGAGAATGCAACATACGTATGTACGTCTAATGCTGCTAATATATCATCTAATAGAATTGTATCCGCATTCGAGTAGACGGCGCGAGCCAAAGTCACACGTGCCTGCTCATCAGTTAGTCATGGACTATCCCAAGCGTAAACGATCATCATACCTTTTGTCCACCACTATGAAATGATTAGTTCGGCTTGGAAAGATACGTAGGAAGACACGGACTTCTCACCTGAGTGTAAGGCCTCGTTCGCCGATCTCGGTTTTGTCAGCAGCTTCGAACAGTTCCAGGTCCTGCTCCAAGGCACATTGCTGCAAGACTTTATACATAGATGTGAGCTTTGAATGCCATCCTTAGAGAAATAGATTACCTTTCTTGTACCGCTCTTCATCAAAAGGAGATCCAAATACAATGTTGTCGCGGATGGTCGCATTTTGAACCCAAGACTCTTGAGGAGCATACGCAACACCTCCTTCACGAGGTAGATTGAACCAGGAATCGACAGTGGAAGGAACAAAATGCATTTCTCCTGGAATCATGTGAGTACGATACAATTCTCTACAAGGAAGAACGAACCTAGCAAAGCCATAAGCATCGAGGTCTTCCCGCAACCACTATATTGTCGTTATAAGCGTCCGACACAACCAGTTCTAGTGGATACTTACGTGGGTCCGACAATGAGGTTTATACATCCTTTCTTGAATATAAGTTCGCCATCAACTCTAAGCTTGAAAGGACGAGCGGACTGAGTGGCGGTTCCGTCGTCTGCTTCGTTATGCCACGAAAACGTAGCATCCTTGAATCCGATTATGTCTGCGCCAGTAAGGGTTTCCGTGGTTAGTCTGACGACAATGGGTTCTGTCGCAGTAAACTCGTCCAAGAGCTCAGTCTCCCTTAGGAAATCATTTAGGCGATCAAGCGATACTTTGCCTTGAGAGTTCTCAAAGTCAACATCAATGCACATGCAAGATATACACAGTCTCTCACCTTGAATGATTCTGGCACCTGTGTAAAAGATCCTCTGTAATTGGCCTTGGAACATGGAGAAGACGGTCATGCTGGAGAACACCTTGGAAGCTGCATAGTATGTCAGACGTATGCCATTGCAGAGCATAAATGAATGCATGCCATTAAGTGCTTCATGCATGAGAACAGTAAAGGCGAAGTATGTAGTCAACATTGTGAGGTTGGTGATGACGAAGCTTCCAAACGATGTCAGAATGAAGGACAATATATGAAGGTTTGAGCCTTACTTTAAAGCGCCGTTGGACATTTGAAAAACCTATTCGCCAAATAAGATTAACGGAATTCGTATGCTGGTGAGAATATGAATGCGTACCTTCAAATACCAGATCCACTTCAGCTCCTCTTCACGTTTCTCTGCAATGCGTCGACCGACCTCACCCTCCCATCCGAATAACTTGATCATTCGGATGACACTGATAGCTGGAAGACAGGATGTAAGCAAGGTAACCAGTGATGTAAATGAACTCCCGTACCCTCTGTCACTTCTGTACACGAGCGTCGGACTGAAAGGCAGGTCAACAAACGAACTCTACGATTACTAAGTGCGGAATAATACCTTCTTCATTTTATTCTTTTGGACAGATTGTATCTTCTTTGCAATGTAACCTGGAATCGGGAATAGCACAACAATCGTACCAAGTCCGACGAAAGCACTTTGTGACGACGATTGAGGGATTTTGAGCGCTAGCGTTCAACGGAGAAATCAGTCGAAGACTTACCTCCAACCCAAAACCTGATAAAGCCAGACCATGCAAAGTACTAGCTGCAGAGGCACCGTCAACAATAACACAATACGAGTCAGTAATACTCTAGGTTGTGATCAAGTGCAGGCACACTGACCTACGGCCAAAAAGTCTCGACCATCGCCGATCTGCTCAAGATCAGAGGTGATGAGATTGTTAATCTTTCCCGTAAGATGTTCCCCTCTTTTCTTTCTGCTTTTCGACTCTTTCGCATCATCCTTCCCTTTGCCTTTGCTGTCCTTGTCAGACACCTCGGCTTTCATACGTATTCGCAAACTGTGCTCGAAGATCAACTGCGTGAGAAGCGCAGAAGCACGAACTTGCACCCTTGTGCCGACAAAGGTGTACCACTGGTTACAGAGAGAGTTGAGCATCGGTCCGACGAACAGGAAGATGATCCAGAACCATGGTTGAATGCCGGTGTCTGGCTTATCGTTCTCAAGATAACTGTAAATCGAAAACTCAGCGACGAAGCTGACAACGCGACGTAACCTTACTAAAGAATCCTGTTGATGGCGGTAGGAGCTAAGAACCCAGCGATAGCTTGGACGGTGAGGGTCACCCCAAGAACGATGTATTCCTTCCCTGTAGCGAGTAGTTAGTTAAATAATCATGGACAATGAACGAAACTTACCAAAGACCTTAGGATGCATAAGACGAAAGAAAAGATGGCGTTTCTTTGCGCCCTGGAAGGTATCCAGTTGCTGGTATTCCGAGTTAGAAGACAACTGGCTATAAAGAATCTCAGCTTGCTTACAGGAAAGGCGCGTTTCTTCAAATTTCCCGACCAATCGGTGTCAGAAAGTGACGGCAGCTCTTCCGGCGTGAGGTGCGAAACCTTAGCACCTGCAAAGATGATGGGATCCAAGAATGCGTAGAATATTAGCGAGAGCCAGGACGCCGTAAGCTCAGGATTCAGTTCTGTCATTGGATTCTATTGTTTGGTTAGAAAGCTGGTGGAAGGTTCGAGCGAACAAGACGTACTTTGGGATCAACGGGAACATATTGTCGAGGGATCATTAATGGAACGATTACAGCAACTACGGTAAGTAGGGCTAATTTGATCCATAGCAGCTCATCAGACGCGTCGATTGGAAACTCAGTGCTTGTTGCTAGAGGCCATATGTCGCGGTACGCGTATACTGCGAAAGTAACGAAAAGAACAGATATTGCGTGGTTTGTTGCTACGCGGTTCCAGCTAAGACTGGAAACCGAAACGAGGCAAAGTAGTGTGCAGTAGAGCTATGCAGTATAAGAGACCGATTTGACAATACAACAATAATAGACACTCACATATGTGATAGGTAGAGCGGCCTTAATCCAGACATGTGGTAAGATATTGGCAGGATACTCGGCGGTTTCATCCTGTTCTGAAAGAAAATTATATAAAGCTAATCCGAAGAGGGACAAGCATCCTATCGTTCTTGTGAACATGTACCAGAAGATCGTGGACCCCCCGAAACGCCCCATATGTTTCTCAAACTTGTCGAAGACCCTCGATGGTTGAGCTTGAGAATGACCATTCGAGACCTTGCTATCATCGTTCGACTCCCTTTTCTTCCAGAAAGTGATACGAGCGAGAATGTGCAGGCATAGGATCACGAAAGACGCGACAGACGCGTAAAGTGGTATAAGTAGCGTCTCCGTCAACCAGCTGGAAAGAACGCGTCAGTGTACTAGTAAGTAAAGCCTCGACGCGTTTAAGTCTTACGGGGGCAATGGAAGCGGAACGTTACTCGCTGGTTGATCGAGGACGGTCTGCAAGAGTCGATTCATGGCAGACACGGTGGCGGTTCAGCGGGAGAGAAGCTCAAGGGGCTGCTGAGCGATTTTCGCCGCCCTCTTATCCCTAGATCAGCTTCGATGAACGACATACTTAGCTTCAAAAGATTTCTTTGTCATGTGCAGATGAAGACCAAAATAGTGTTCCACTTGGAGATTGGACTTCGATCGGATAACGCTGGACCGTCTGCAATTTGCAACGTGCCAATTTGGTACCAATACTATATGAGTATTCAGGTCCATCATGCTCTGAATACGCAGTACTTACGAAAAACAATTGCTGGTTAACTTGATAGAGTACATATATTGGATGACACAAAACCTTATCGTCCTGACTCCTTTCTCGTGAAATAATTGGCATAGCAAGTCAACCTCCTCCTCCATAATAAACAGTAAGCAGAAGATTAAGATAAGCAAGGTATGTAGCGTCCGTCAGTCATCACAAGTGCTGCATGTGGTACGTAGGTAGGCGAAGTTCAGAGTTCAGCGCTGTTCGGCGCTCATTGGCAGCGCGTGTCGCGCTTCAACCGCAAATAGGATCTGAACCTCTGCAGACAACCCCGGGGATCAACCCACCATGAGAAAGAAGATCGGACGGAGAAAAGGACAAACAGTAGTAAGTACCGCAATTCAGGGTCGACTGATAGTAAAGATAGACTGATCGGTATGTTTTTATACACGGGGGGGAAATACCGATTTAGTCAGTGCGGATAGTTGTGGTTAGTTTGCGGTGCGAGCTTTCCGCAATGCCCCATTCGTGTCAATATGAACTTGGCACACAAAAATCCACAAAGCTTGCGGCAAGTTCAACTGACCGCAGCGGAGTTATGAATGTACGCATTGCGTCCATTCGAAGTTTTCGCAGTCCGAAACAATGGAGTTCCATTGTTCGGTGCGGCAAGTTCAAATGGGCGCACTGCGTGCATAGCAACTAACACATTGTGCGGAAAGTTGAAGTTGTCGCAGGTTTTGTGGAAATTCTTGCTCCAAGCCAATATTGACACAGGTTGTGGCATTGCAGAAATCCTGCGGAGAGTTCAAATAACCACAGACTTTCCGCATTGCCTTAACTGAGAGGTCTCCCCCGTGTATATTGATCATCGTCGGTTCTCAAATACTTGCAGCCAAAGTATAGCCTGTATTATTATAACTTCGTAGCTCCAAGCGGTGTCTTTCAATTATCATTCGAGTTTACTCAACTTGTGGCGAAAGTTCCGCTAGATGTGAGTTATGTTTGGTAAGAATTTATTTTATCTCTGCGATCAACGAATATTCACATGAGAAGAACAGGTTTATTAAAATTAACATTGATGAGAAAGCGTCTGTTAGCTTCCCTCTCAACAAGAGGTACTAATCCTCTGGACACCGAAGAAGCTGACGCCGGAGATGCATTTCTGCACCTCTTATAGTTGTACCAGAGGGGAGGATGGAGAGCCTGCCATCAACCGCAGACCCTAGCGACCTCGAACTGTCCAGCAATGGCAACCTGAAATTACTCCGGCGCACAAGGCTATAAAAGTTAGTCCAACATTCATAAATAAATAATGAAATAGAACTTGGCTGGGTATAGAAGGGCCGCTGCTGAAAGGTTCCTCTCCCATCCCTCCCATCCGCTCTCCCCTCCGCCGTACGCTTTTACTCCGACCCTACTTCAAACAGCTCCAACAACTTCCACATCTCAATCTCAATCCATATCTCCCACACACCTGCTCCCCATAATCCCACTCAGTCTCTTCTTCCCGCCTCTTCTCCAAGTCCCCCAACTTCTTCGACATCTCTGCACCGCGTCTTTTCTACGCCTTCATCGATTCGTCGGTCCTTACTTTTTGGAATGAGAACGTCGATTTCTGTGAATGTTTCAGAGATAAGCAATTCATAGGAATATAATACGGACCGTTTTAAGGTCGTTAGTGGCGTTTGTCCTCGCGAACTCCACCGCGCACGGTTGAGACGATATGCGGTTCAGCGAAGATTTATAACCCAGCACAAATGAAATCTAAACTTTTTTTGTCGATATTAATTGCTGTCGTCCGCAGACTGGCAAACCCCACCTCCAATCCACCTCACAACACTCGAACGACACTAGTAAGAGACCGCCAGCTTATTAAATAGTACAGAGCCTGGGAGCCGACTGTTTGGCGGACGGATTTTATGTAAAGGGCCCTAGAGTGCGAGAGTCGGGAATGGCTAGGAGAGGAGGGCCAGAATGCGAAAGACTCTGTTGTGACAGTATTACAGCCATCCTCTACTATCTTATCTTATCATCAATGAATACGGAGAAATGCTGATCTACCCCACATTTTGATTCCAATGATCACCACTAGTGAATGAGCCAACTTGGAGTATATATATCCATCTATCCAAATATGTATGTATTATTCTTTTCCTTTCATCTTGACTTTTTTGGTTCGGATGTCTTTCTGTATGAGTTGCATAAAAGAGTTCCAATTCAGCATAAAACAATATTTGATAACCACCTTTTGAATCAGACCCTATAAGTGCAAAACGCATCCCAACCGGCAGACTACCGTGTTGGCTGTTGCAAGTGTAAGTATGGCATACTTACTACAGGCCATCTGTTTATATACTGTCCAACATTAAGAAACATAATTCTTCTTAATGGCTTCTTTTACTTAACGGTTAAAGTGATCCAGCTGTGTTCGGACAGGCAGCAGGCTGTCAGCAAGCCACCTTATAACGAGTCGACGATTGAAATAAAATGTAAGAAGCAATCCTGTAGCATTAATATTCGTTATCGCTGATACTCTATTGATTGGAGCTTAGATTCCCGTCGGGAGCCAAAAGTTCAAGATTCATACGCGTGGAACACGGTTTATGGGTTTAGCCGTCCAGCCACCCCAATTAAAGAATTACTTAGACCAAATAAGGAATTATTGAAATAGACCCACACATGCCAACCGATAGTTATTTAAGAAGCTTTGTGAAAGAATAAATGTCTTTCAGGAAACTGTAGGGAATATCGCATGCGGAGGGCCTGGATTCTAATTTAACGGTGTCGTCACAGGAATTCCTGGGATTGCGAACATGTTCTTAAATGTTGCGGCCCATGTCCCTTTAAACTGTCGGATTATAATGAAAAACATTGTAATTTGATATCGTAATAATCACGAAGCGTTGTATTAAATGCGTGGTAGAGAGCCTACTTTGATCAGCCTTGGCAGACGACTTCCAGAGTATCAGCCGTTAATAAATTATCTGCTGAAATTGAACACTGGGAGCAAGCAAAATGATAAATATGAGAATATAAAAATGGGCCTATATTCACCTATTATTATCGTTTAAACGTTCAACTGTTCAAATGCACCCGGGAGGCTCATGCCTAACCATGGTGGGTAATCAGATGGCCAGGATTCCTTAAGGTAAGGTAATTAAAGCTTAGGCCCATATTGCCAGGAAAGACTTACTGTATCTAATATCTTAATGGTGATTGTTTTTGTGAATGGACACCTCCCAAATTCTGCGGCTCGATTAACTTCACTTTCTGCTAGTTTGTTCAATTTGAATGAGATTGAGAACGTGGAGCAATCCATCTCCAGATATACAATAGAGAGCCTCCGCAGTGAACTTGCAGATCCTCGCTGGAGGATTCACATCTATAAATATGAATCTCTTCAAGCTGAGAGAAATGGTGTGTATTGAGATTTGCGAAAACTTGAGCGTCAAGGGTACTGTTGTAAAATTAAAGAATCGTAATAGCTTCTCCAACGCTACGACTGAAGCGTTCTATATCTTTCCCAATAATACATAACTGGGCCAGATATAGGTGCCTTATTCTCGTAAATTGCCGTTCTTCTAAGAAATCGAGGATTTCATCAGCCTCTAAACGTGGTAGTTCTTTACCTCACTCGAATATCCCAGCCAGTGGAACCTGAATGGCTAGGGAATGAACTGCGGGAGCACTGAGTGCTCTCATGATTAAGAAGAAGTTAGAATTGCGTCCCGTAAGCACCGGTGTTCTAAGAAGTGGGAGAGAAATAGTTATAGTAGTGTCTAACCTGATCTCATCTTCAAGTTGAAATCATCAAATTGTTCAGATTCTAAATGTTTGTATCCATATGTATGAACTTGGAGGACTTTGAGGTTTCTAGCCAATGAAATTCGTGCCAGGTTATCATGTGTGGCCAAGGCGATGGAAAGTGATTTCAGTGAATGGAAGGACTCCTCGCTCATGCTTCAAAGGAGCACCGAAAAGGACGCGGACAATACAAGGGAGCATATATTAGGAGCGTAGAGTCTCCGAGCGGAACAAGCTTCTAACTTGTAAAAAGCCGCTCATGATTCTAATCGATAAATCCAAGGGTTAGCAACCCTGGAAAACAGGAGGGTTCCTCCGACGGAAAGAGAAGGTTTGTCATTATAGGAGCATTATGTAGATTAATCCCATAATATTGTTCGACCTTGATAAACAATGAATGGATTTCCTTCATATTTTTCTGAATGTCATCTGCATGTTTCAATTTTTGTCTAGGCCAAGTGTCGAAGTCCGCACGATATTTGAGGTTGCAGTAGTTGATATAAATGTCGCAGGGAAGGACCCCTGCCCTTTTGAACGAGGATTGGACAAATTTCGGGAGCAAAGCTGGAGGGTAATCAAGTAGCATCTGCGATCATAATTTGGGGGTACTGCGAAATATATTGTTCCACCTGCGGCGTACTTTTAAAAGGTTTGCATAAATTTCATGAGGATGCTGCACCTGCATACGATGAACCTGTTCCCATGACGCATTACGAACATGCAAGGCTTTTATAAAATATGACATAGGCGGGATTACATGCCAAAAGATCTCCGCCATAATTTCGGCAGGTACTTGACGCACAGGAGAAATAGGTTCTTCAGCGACAGCACATGCAGTTTTGATGTCTTCTCGCTGGCGATACAAATCTTTGCGGACGATCTCCAGAGTTTGCAGAGTCTTTTCCAGTCTGTATAGTCTTTTCTAGCAGCGTTAGCTTTTGTCTCTGTGCTTCTGCCGACTTTCGTATGTGTGTGATTTAAACACTGCTAGGAGCAAATCCGGTGGCTAAAATTTTGATGTCAAAGTCCTGAAGTTCCATAATGACTATCGATAAGACGCAAGTAAACCGTGGATGCGTTCGCCGTCCGATGGGCTTCGATCGGGGTGCAAAGGCCAGAATGCAGCGACGAGCAATGATCTATATGAAAATTGGGACATGTAAGATTTAGCAAAGACGCAAACGAAGACAACATCTCTTCTGGAACTTATTTTGAGCTCGCCTAGCCGCCGGTGCCGGTTTACTGGCGCATGGCGCTGCAAACTTAAAGTCGGCCGAATCGTACTATCACCTCACAGGAAGTGGCACGGCCCTCGGGAAGTGACACACCCTTAAAACTTTGAATGTTTGTCCCGTCAAGTATTTGAAAATTACATAATAAATCAACAAAAAAATCACCCATGCTCAAAATGACAATTATTCAATGCAATGGGAGCACAGAAGGGTGTGCCACTTCCTGTGAGGTGATAGTACTATAGTACTTATCCATCGATTTACTAACCAACGTAAAGGTTACAAGCGATTCATCAAAATGAATAGCGATGTCGAGGACCTGAACCTCCATCCGATTGAGGTGCGATTATGTGTCGGCTTGAGGCGATGCGAATTCAACGTTCAGAGCTGCGAGTACTCTACATCCTAAATATCTGACACGAGGAATAGATGTTTATAGTACTTACTTGCGTTTAACAGACTCTACTTTTAATTTAGCTTCCGTCCGCGTATCGGTGTACAGCTGCCGGCTAAAGGCTTAGCCTGGTCCAAGACGGCACAGAGGAATGATGTTCTAAGAAGCCTATGTAGCAGCTTCTGGATTTCAGAGCTATAGAAGTCGAAGAAGGTTATTGCTAGACAAGGTTACTTAAGAGACCGAACCCGGCGTCCTAGACTCAATTTGACACCTGTTCTCGAGTCAGCGCAGAATCAGCATGTTTTTCTGGTGCAAGCACAAGGTTTCTCGCATCCGTGATAAATAAATTAATAGATAGACTAAGGTATGCGAGCAAAAGGCTTCGTAACAAAGCTAAGGTCCATTCCATGCAATGAATGAGGGATAGCAGATACAGAGTAATGCAGGATACACGAAGACAGCCTATGATATACATACTGATTGATACACATCAAATATCATCAATGTCTACCTCACCCTCGTCGCCGAACTCGAACACGCATTCACCGTCTTCCTCGCCGAATGTCTCAGTCTCGTTGATTCTCGCCGTGTCAGGGAGCTCCCCGTAGGCTTTTAATGATCGAGCTTCGTCGGCTGTGTACTTGACGATGACATCTGCCTTGTCGTCTTGAAATTCTCGTAGCGAGAGCAGGATGATGTCTCCCTGGTTAATCCAGACCTAGAAGACTGTAAGCACACGGACAATGTCCTGAGGCATGCGACACACCTTCTTACGCATCTTCCCTCGAATATGCGCTAGTCTTTTCGAGCCATCGAAACACTGTGCCTCTAACCGTCCGTTACCCAGCATTTTTAAGACTTGGGCATATTCTACGCAGAGAGTTAGAAGCGTATGGCGAACGGGAAGAAACCATACCTTGACCGTCTTCACGGAATACCAACTCGCGCTTGTCAGCCTCATTCTCGTTCTTTCCTCTTCTGCGATTTTTACCACCCTGGGATCAAATTTGAGTGGCATGGTCGCGTGAACACAGTGAGGTGGGCGTTACCTTTCCCTTATTCTGCAGGGCTGATTAGCACGGTGGCAAGCACATGTGAGGATATACGTACTTTAGGCATTGTTTACGAAAAGAGTCTTCGACAAAGGTCGAAAATTGGGAGCGGTGTAATGAGGAGGGGATATTTCAAAGTCCGCCGCATTTGTCATCTGGGTAAGCCGCCTTACATTTTTCCTTGTGACTAGTGGCATTCGTGCTCGCTACCCCGTCCTCGCCGTCCTAATCGACGACAACCACAAAATTTTATTCGACGTCTGCTAATCTCTGCTGATATCTACCCCTCTCTGCTATTAGAGCCTCAGTTTTTTTAGAAAACGTACGTACGCGCGTCCCCTGTCGGCTTTCTCGCCCTTACCCGCCTCCATCTCTAGTCTTTGCATATCTCAAGATGACTGCTCCCGCCTCTTCTTCTACCAGCACTTCCACCCCTTCTGCGATCCATGCCAATGTGATCCCATCCGAAGTCGGGTGGCAGTTTGTGCCCCAATACTACACTTTCGTGAACAAGCAGCCCCACAGGCTGCATTGCTTCTACACAAAAAATTCCACCTTTATCCATGGCACCGAAGGAGAGGACGGCAGACCATGCTACGGTCAACAGGTGAGTGATCCCGAGATCCCGCAAATTTAATATCATCTAATGACGCATTTGCAGGAAATCCATAACAAGATCCTCTCCATTGGCTTTCAGGACTGCAAGGTCTTCATCCACTCGGTCGATGCGCAAGCATCCGCCAACGGTGGCATCATCATCCAGGTCATCGGTGAAATGTCCAACCGCGGCGAGCCATGGCGTAAGTTCGCGCAGACCTTCTTCCTCGCTGAGCAGCCCAACGGTTACTTCGTCCTCAACGACATCTTCCGTTTCCTCAAGGAAGAATCCGTCGACACCGAAGAAGACGAAGCAGAGCAGGCTGAGACCCCCGAAGCCACCGCTACCACCACCGAAATTGCCCAGCAGACCCTCGAGCCTGCCGCTCCGGCCGTGCAAGCTGCCCACCCAGTCGTCGCAGCCCAGCCTTTCGAAGCTGCTCTCCCGAACCACCTGCAGGCCAAGGCTGTTCCCGAAGTTCCCGCGCAACAGCCGGAACCTGTCGTGATCGAGGAGAAGAAGGCCGCACCGAACGGCATCCACGAGGCTGCGCCACCCGCACAGGAGGCAGCCCCCATCCCTCAAGCCGAGCCCATCAAGGACGCAGCCCCCGAGCCCGCACCCGTCGAAGCACCCCGTCCCGTCACCCCGCAACAAGCTCCCCAAGCCCCTGCGCCTGAGCCTGCTGCACCCGCACCCGCGCCCCCTGCTCCAGCTGCTGCCCCTGTCCCTCCCGCGCCAAAACCCGCTTCCCCTGCTCCTTCCCCTGCCCCTCCTGCTGCCCCTGCTGCTGCTGCTGCTCCCCCTAAGCCCGCTGCTCCACCGCAGCCCAAGACTTGGGCTAACCTCGCCGCTGCCAACTCGAACAAGTGGGGATCCCAGGTCGCGCAGGAGGCTCGCGGTGTTACTGCCGCGCCTGCACCTGCACCTGCACCCGCGCCTGCGGCTCCCAAGCCAGAGGTTCACCGTAGCGAGAAGGAGCAACATCCGTTGTTGCAGGCTGCTTTGGCTGTTTCGACCCCGCAGTGCTTCGTCAAGGTGAGTAATTAATGAAACTCAGCCATCTGCACCGTGATGTTTATGCAATTCTTCAAACAGAACGTCACCGAAGTCGTCTCACACGAGGCCCTCCGCAACGTCCTCGCCAGCCGCTTCGGGCCCATCAAAGACATCGAAATTGTGCGCTCTAAGGCCTGTGCGTTCCTCGAATTCGGGACACTCGACTCTGCACGCAAAGCCATCATTGCTAGCCTACCACAGCCCGCTGGTGGGGAGGGCGGCATCCGGATCGACGTCGAAGGTGGAGGAAGCATCCGCGTTAATGTCGAGACAAGGAAGGAGCGCGGGGATAGGCCGCAAACGAGGCGTCAGGGTGGGCCAGGCCAGGGCCAGGATGGACGTGGTGGAGCACAAGGCGGATTTAGGGGGGGTGCGCAGAGAGGACGGGGAGCTGGGAGGGGACAGGGAAAGCCTTAAACTTTTCCTTCAACGCCGCTTCCTCTTACTCTTATGTTACGATAGTATGATATGCTGATGAACTCTTCCTTTCTTCCTTCACTTCCTCCTTTATTTCCTTCTTCGGAGTTGTTGTTGTTTGTTATCCCATTACGCCTTTTATTTTCTTTGTTTATGATTTTTCACATTTCCTTTCGGTCTTGTTTTTTAGTGTCCTTTTATCCTCGTAGTCGTTGTTGTCATGCATTCTATTCTGTCCGCATTACCTCTTCACCTCACCATGCCACCCCACCCCACCCTCAGCATCACATCCACCCACCCGCCCAACATCCGCATGCATGCCCTATCTAGTTATTACGCTTTATGCCACCCAAATCTAAATAACTATTATCTCAACTCTCGATAAAACAATGTGTGAGCGGTGGTAAGAAAGAAGTTGTGTCGTGGCGTCGCGAGTTGACCCGACTTGATCGCGAACCAGAGGGTGATAAGATATGCCGCATTGGGAGCAAACTTTATATTAATTGATATTGAACTGAATCGAGGTTGCCTTATTTATCTGAGTCTGGACTGCTGTGATGATCCCTTGGATCTCTTCCCTATCCAAGGCATAATCCGAATTGCTTTATTAGTGTCCACCACTTTTGCACTTTTTCATACACAGTAACTAAACATTGATATTGATGTCCCTTTCCGTTTCTATTCGCTTAAACTTTAACTTGAAATGTATGCATGCTAGAATTACAGATAGACAGAATAAAAATGAAGAGAACAAATGAGAATGAGAAATGAGAAAAATGCAAAAGAATGCAACAAAATATATGCGATGTGATGCTTCGTCAACCCAACCCGATCCTCCGCCAAATGTCAACCTCCTGGAGACATTACAATCTTACTAGTAACCTCGACCCCACGCATACGGTATCGATATCATACAGTCTCCCCATCATCCCAATACTGTACACTCCCGCCACCCGCACTAAATAATCAGAGAATGGATTGAATCACTGTGTTCAGGCCTTGCCCACGTCGAAAGTGAGAATCAGAAAAAGGCTCACTGTAAGGGCTCCCGACTGCTCGACAACCGGTTCAGATGGATGTACAAGTCCGTGCCGTATCCTTCCATCGATATTAGACGCAGGTCACCGCCGAAGTAGCGGGCGTACTATAATATAACATACTATTCATCAGCATGGAGAATAAAGGAAGAGACAGAAAAAGAATGCCGTCCCCGTCCCGTTTGAAAATCGTAGCGCGGACTCGGACACGGACTCACCAATCTCGAAAGCGGCAACCCATACCCAAAGCCCGCCATCGGCGCTTTGAAATCGCTTCCCTGGAAATCAAAGTCCTGGTCCAACCCTTGGCCCTCCATCGTCGTGTACATGTACGTCCAAATAAGCGGAATGGCACTGCGCGGAATCCCGCCGCCCTCGTCGGAGATCTTGATTGTGATGTCTTCGTTGCCCTCAACGACGATGACTTTGATTGGGGGGATACGCGTTTCATCGGTTCCGAAGCGTTCGACGACGGCACGGAGGGAGTTTTTGAGCAGTTCAAAGCAGATGTGGGAGCTGGAATTATTTTGTTAGCGAATGAGAATCGAAGATGATTAGAGTGGCAAGAGCGAATGAAAAAGAGGGGTTGATTGGGTGAGAGCGAATGAGATGAATTTAGGGGTGATAGCGAATGAGAAGACGGATATATTAGGGATGTCATCAAGGATCAGGAATGGGAGAATCCCGACGTGGGTGACGTTGTGATGGGAGATGGACGGGAGGGAACGGAAGGGCGTGTAATTGGATGAAAGGTACTCACAGATGGCCGGGGACGTAGGCGAAGTAGAGGTTCTCTGGGCAGATGAGTTGAACGGGAGGCCCTTTGAACATCGCGTAGTGTTCTTCGCAGACGAAACGGGCGTTCTCGATCGCCTCGTGGACGACGTCGCGAACGTTTGTGTTTGTGCAGATGATGCCGACGTAGTCTTTGTGTGCTTCCAGGGTGTTGAGTGCGATGTCTATAGAGAGATTAGAGAGTAATATAATGAATGAGGATTTTAGAACGCACGCTGGCCGATTAAAAAGCGTATCCCAATCCTACTCATGTAAAACCGATCCAACCACTGCTGCAAATCCAGCCCAATCTCTTTCTGATTCTGGCTCCTTTTCCATTCAAGAACACCTTGCGCAACAGTCGTAACAGTCGGGTCGTGTCTTCGTTTAATCTTCTCAAGGCATCTCGTAAAGCTCTTGTTGTATTCGTGGACCTCGGGCGGCCAGTCGATGTTGCCAGTGTGTGCGTAGTATCTGCGATCGTAAATACCTTCTCTGCGGGGGCCATGCAAACCGCCCATATACCTTCGTTCCATTGGAATCCGGAGTTTCGTCTTTGACTGCTGTTGCGATACGGTGGGGTACATGAGTCTAGGTAAAGACGGGTTCGGCGTCGCCTCGGGCAGCTGGAAGCCGTTCGGATGAGGAGCGTTCAGAGCCTGCTTTATCTCGTCGGAGAGGCGGGGCTTGACGAATGTGATGAGCTCCTGTGAATCGAACGTGGGGTAAATACTATGCGACCCTAGCGCGGGTGTGGGTGTGCGCACCTCAAAGGACTGGGCATACCAGTGTTTGACTTTGATTATGGAGGGCATTTTGCTGACGTTGTGTGGTAATTCGTCGAGCTCCTTTA
Source organism: Sphaerobolus stellatus SS14 (assembly GCA_000827215.1). Lineage (NCBI taxonomy): Eukaryota > Fungi > Basidiomycota > Agaricomycetes > Geastrales > Sphaerobolaceae > Sphaerobolus > Sphaerobolus stellatus. Next base: position 470,486 of record KN837156.1, read on the forward strand.
TGCGGTGTGCGAGTCGCACTGGTAGCTCCTCTGCGGGGATGTGAGTCATGCATAGATGCAGCGAGAGACGACGCACCAGCGAGAAACTGGCTACCCTTGAGGAGGGTGCCCTGCGACGGATTCTGCCCAAACAGCACCATTTGCTGCAGAGATACTAGAGAACGTTAGACATAGCGAATACGAGTATGCCGTGATGCTCACCTCCTGTCTGGGGAAAGGAGGCAAAGTGGTGGATCTTGTCCCATAGTGCGGGGGATATTCTAAAGGCAGACATTGAAAGTTATGAAGAAAAGAGAGGCGCACTTTGCATTTGGGTGTGAAGCGAAAAAGGCAGAGTTGGATCGAGGAGCTATAAGAGGAGTCAGAGAGACAAGCGCGTAACGGACTCCCGGCAACCCTGATTCACATGACCCCTCCTCCAACAGTCTTTCCTCAATTCCACCTCAATTCCACATCATCAACGTCGGCGGCCGCAGCGAGTACGACTCTATTGTCGTCGCCGTCGCCGTCGCCGTCGCGCTCTGGGTATGACTTCGCCGGGCTCTTCCACTCACGGATTTGAGCCGGCCGCGGAATGCAGCGGGTGTCCAGAACTCCACACAGGAGACGCCATCCCTCAAATGCAATATTTCATTTGAAACTTGTCTAGAATGCGAGCTCGACGATATTTTTCATCTCTCTCCCCTGCCCTCCTCGGATCGGCAAGTTGCCTCCGCCTCCTCGCAATTCCTATTACGCCCCCTATCACGTGGAGTAAACCGTCAAGTTCAGCGATGAGTCTCGGGCAGCGTTTACCGGGCGACATCATAATCATGCTCTTCAAGGCTATAGCTTGCGGCGTGTTTCTGTGTTTTCGATAAGTATGGCCTACACTCAGGCGACATATCACTGGCCGACACTATTCATAAAATATCTTCGGTACGCCCCATAATTGTTACTTATTTACCACCATTTCTCCCATTCGCATTTTTAATACCATACACGACTATAATTTATTTTGATTGGCAAGACCGATATATTCGATTCAAATTCGCCCGACGAGTAGATCCGGATCTGCCAGCCCCAATGCTCGTGATTTCTTGTTCGAATCTTTGCGCACTCGGAGGCTCCCCAATTTAGGAGATGCAAGTGACGTCAGACTTCGAGATGCTCGTGTTAAACGCCAGTGACCTATCTGGAGTGAGTGCGGGGAGCTCCTATAGCACGTCGTTCGGTTTCATACACCAGCCGAGTCGTGATTCGCGCTTTGGCCAATTACTCTTGAGTTTTCCTTCCACTTTGAACAGGTGGCATAGACTCCACAGCAAAAGTAAGCCCTGCAAGGATAATCAACTGTAATCTAACTCTAACCTTCTCCCTGTCAGTTTGCCTCAACGAATTCAGACCCTAGCAACGCTAACTCTGGCTCCTCGACGACCCTAACAACTCTGAATCTGGTTCCTCGACTCCATTAATTGTCTGTTTGTCTTTTTTATTATACTTCTACTTCACTAATACAATGGACTCCTATGCTTCGAGAGCATAACCGGGCTGTCATGTTCATATATCGAGCTTAACCCTGCCAACGCCACACGGTCCCTCAAAACTAAGATCATTCAAGTTAATATCTTGAAATTCCTTCTACGCCGAGACCGTTCGCTTGATTATCTATAAAGCAATATTACAGTGTAAAGAATAATATAGAGGAGAAAATCAAGGCAATATTTTTCTTCAGTCCTGGAGATACGGAAGTTCGTTCTGCGCCGTGGAATACCAGAACACTCATGAGTCATATGATTCAATATCAGGTGTGTCAATGTGCAAGGAATTCTCTTAAGATCACGTTGAACTACTGCTTGTTTCGCCTTTAGCAAACCTCCGAGTTGTTGCAAGTATTTTTTCAACGTGAATATCCCTCCTGGGTATTCCTCAAAGTACAAGTGCCGAACTAGGGCACAGGCTACTCCAGTGATGCTCACTGAGCATCATGGTAGGTTCCGGTCAAGTTCATCAAACGCCAAAGACGGATTCCTTTGTAAAGTAAAATCAGATGCTCTAAGTGTGTTCTAACGAGTCTCCAGTATGAAGGGAGTGAAAACTCAAGGAACGTAGCCGGAGAAGAATAATTGATGGGGATTATCAACACCTCTTAGCAGCTGGCAATGTCCGTTGAGTCAGCTCTAAGTGTCATATTAATTCATCCTATGTAGATTGGGTGAATATAGAATATACTATGATTCTCGTCCAACATTTTCCGTAAAGGACCACCAGTGAAATCATCATTAAATTAGTACAAATACGATCTCCAAGTCCTGAAATATGCTAGCACACGGATTAATATTAAATAAATAGGATTTTTCTATATAAATAGTAACCGGAAGACTATTCATCCATAAGTACATGGAACTAGGAGCATACAATTGATTTAGATAGAGGTTTTCGTGACGTCCAGCGGGAAGGATAGCAACCTTAATATATGCCACATGATTGGTTATGATGGGACAGGTAGCTTTTCCTATACCATCTTAATTAGCAATGAACTTATCTCAAGATCTAAATCTTTCTACCTACCACCTTTGAGCCCTTATCTAGGTTTGAGAAGGGGAGCTAGAACTTCGAAGCTTCTCTGCTGGCGTTACAGCCCAAGGATATTCTTCAGCTGTGATAGCCGACTCCGTGTTTGTGATATTAGCTAGGGAAGCTACCTGTTCCTCTTCATCATTCTGGGCAGTATTTCCTAGTTCATCGTCCATCCCGGCCTCGCCTCCTAAGTCCTGAATTATGCTTTCATTGAGGCGGGTGAAATATCCTCCGATATCAGATTGAGTTGCAGTGTGGATAGATGGGGCACTCTGGGTACGTTCATTGAATTTGCGTACCTCGAGCAGGAAACGGCAAACAAGGATAATGGATATACTAACTTTCATTAGCGAAATAACTCATGGAAGGGTATAACTCACACAGATTTAAGGTTAGTGTCAATGCCTGCAAGGAATGGCTGTAGCCAGATGTAAGTGTATACAGAAATAGATCGAATAAAAAGTTATTTACAGTTAGGACCTAGTGTATCAATAAATCAATCCTCCCGTCATCTCTGACTGAAACACCCACACACCTTCTCATTGATGCTATTTTCCAGGGTCCAAATGAATATGATACTAAATCAAGATATCCTTCAGTAAGATTACTGGCAGAGGTGCTTTTTTGCAAACAGACAGGAACCGAATCAGACCTGTAAATTGTCAAATTCTGAAGTTATTATTAAACATTAAAATGACACAGACCTTGTCTAATAAATATTACATTCAGAGGGGTCGAACCGCTTTGAAAGTGAAATAGTTCATGAAATCTAATTCCTCTAAAAGCAAAACAGGCTATAACTGCCGTAATTGCTGCATCTGAGAGCAAGGCAATGATAGATATTAGTGAATCTATATTTTCTTATTTTTTAGAATTATTCATTGCGTGTGATATTTCTCATTTAATATCTCTGTATGTTTGTCGATGTCTGTTCTGATTTTAATAAATGAACTTACAGAAGGTTCTGAATATTTGCCATAGCATGGATCGCGAAGATAAGGTTTATGAGTGTGAAGCCTGTGTTTAGGGGATAGCGTTCGAAAATTTAAGGTTAATGAAGACAAGGTATTAGGGTTTTAATATGTGGCATGGAAGGGGAGGGATGGGGAGGGATGGGTATACATCCTGAGGCGTAAAGCGGCCTTGTCTCGTCTCACTAGAGGACTTTGGAGAAAGAAAACGATCGAACAGCTGCAATATGGAATTAATCCATCAAATTCACTGTGATCTTTTGAGGAAAGTGTATGAATTGCACACCTGCATCATAATTAAATAAGAAGAAAGATCCATCGTTGATGTTTCGCATGCTTCACTCATCGTATTAGTATGAATCTCGTTATAAAATCAAAAGCTTAATATTACCTTCGATAATTTGAAATTCAGCCTGACGAGTTCCTGTAAAACAGCGCATTTGGCCAATTTTTCATAGCGATGATCTACAAGACTACTGATTAATTTCATAGCAGCATATCAAATACACCTAACAACCTATTAGTATATGTCCTATCATCTCTGTCCCAGTCGGTCATGAAGTCTAACTGCGAAATTTCGTTCCAGAAGGATATTTTAATGATTTGTGGATTTCCTGTTAGTACGGAGTGCCTGTCCTAAACAACCATCAATGTTATCGAGAGTCCTGATAGTCCCATCCTGAGGCGATCAGAAAAAATGCATCAGCGAGAGTCTACTTAGTACTCACTACACCCTCCCTATGCCCTAGGAGGAGGACCAATGTGGTACCACTAGATTTAAATTACGTATTTGAAGACTTTGAATAACGTTTACGCTGCTGATTAATGTCAGCAGTTTAAACTTTTCCCGATATTCACGACGATCTCATGTGGAGGCTGTAAAGCAGATCATAGAGGAAGACGCATTCGGCGTCGGCCTCGGCATTAGTCCACGAGCGCCTATTAATATAGAGCTCGAGCTCCGTCACCTCCTTCATCGCTTTCTCCACCCATCGTCCTTTCCCATCATCGAGTCACCTCTGTCAAGATACACTTCTCAATTCTCACTACTACTCCCAATATTACGTAGTGTCAACTTGACGAGGCTAAAGCTGTATACCGCAATGCGCAAAGCTTAATCATATACGCTAATTTTTACAGAAAATCTACAAAAACCAGATAATAATAATTCTGTTCACCCTTCCTCTTCGTCGGAATATCTACGAGGCTTCTTATGAACGCCGTTCGAACTTCGAGACGATGTCTATGTGGATCGAGGTTGAACGAAGCCTTCGAAATACTTAGCAATGGCTTCTTTCTGATCCATGCCAGCGAAAAATCCAACAATCCCGTCCGGACGAAGGACGACAACGGCGCCTTCCGTATCATCAACGCCATACGCCTCGTAGGCTTCCCCGGTACGGTCATGAACTATCTTTCCTATACCTGTAGTATTAAGTGTCTCGGCAGATTGGAAGATTCCGTCTCCTCGAATGATCGTCACGAATTGGAATGCCGAAGACAACGTGTTGAGAAAAGATGTCGGGCCTTCGAGATAGGACTTGAATGCTATGAATCGCTCTGCGCTGGTTTTCCTCAACTTCGGTACTTTGGAGTCTGGATCAAGTCCACCAGCAAAGATGGTAATCCAGAACTTGCCGTTATTAGGCATGAATTCTTGCATTCGGTTGGGGAATTTTGCTCCAGGCTGGAACAAGAAAGGGTCCGCCGGTCGGTGACCGACTTGGATGGCTAATTTCGGTGCCGTCGGATTGGACTGATTAAGAATATTCTCTTCATAGGATACTCCAAGTCCGACAGTGAAGGCAGCATTGTCTCTGTACAGCTTGATGAGGTATACGTTGGGATCCGCGTCGGGAGGGGCGTTGAACCGTGCTGGAATCGTACCGGAGACACAGGCTGCGATTTCAGTATCGAGCTGGATGAGTTTCTGGGCCGAGCTCCTCCTTTCCGCTTCGTATGTGTTAAGGACTCCCTCGGTATACCAGCCTTTCAACACTCCTGCGAGCTTCCATCCCAAGTTCGTACTGTCGTGGATACCAGTGTTCATTCCTTGAGCTGAAGCCGACGAATGCCCATGGGCTGCATCTCCTGCGATTATGATAGGTCCGTTCTTGAAGCGTTCTGCAACTCTCTGGCCAATGTCATATACACTCCACCAATCTAACGTATCAAATTCGACTTCGAAGGGATGGACTGCCTTCTTCACCTCTTCCTTAATCGTTTCATCGCTGGGCTCTGTGTCTTTGGGCCATACGACTCCAATCCTCGTGCGTCCGTTATCCACTGGTAACCAAAGGACATTCCCATGTGTAGGAGACTCGATGGATACGGCGAATGATCGGGGAGCAGGCATATTTGTTCGAATCGTTGCGTCGAGTCGGATCCATTTAAAGGCAGATTGCGCTCCAGGGAAACCAATATTGGCCAAGTGACGAACAGTTGAGCGACCTCCATCTGCTCCAACCAAATATTTCCTAAGGGGATTTGGTTGAAATGTCTCAAAAAAACATGATATAAATACACTTACGCTTTAATGTCGATTACATTGCCATTAAAATCTACCTGCGCTGTGACCGGATACTCAGACGCATTGTCGATTGAATATTTGATCAATTTTGCTGGTGCGGTCAAAACATTCGTGTCGAGATCATCAAGTCTGCCCCGAATGGAATCCTCAGTGTACGGCTGTCGAATACCCAAACTGTTTTATCGTTTAGCGAACAATTATGTCTGACACTTCAAGAAAAAAAACCACTCACCAATAATCAAAATTAGTATTCCCGTCGATGGCTTCCTGGACGAACGACCAGCCTCTACTTTCGATTTCTTGACCGTTCTTAAAGGTGGCCGAGCCTCTGTATCGAATGTTCAGTATTGATCATTATCCCAGCGAATTTGTTTTCTCACCTAGTGAGGAATGCAGTCTCTCGAATTTGATCCAAGAGGCCCAACTGATCCAGCAACTCCATCGATCGTGGATACAAAATTACGGCCCGTCCATACTGGGCTTGTTCTGACTTGACATATTGTTCTGTATACCAAGTATAATTAGCACATGCATTCTACTCGTTGCATAGCACTCCCATACCTATCTCCAAAACCCTCAGATTTTGCTTCGTCAACGTATAGGAAACGATCAAGCCGACTGGTCCGCCGCCAACAACCAATACGTCAACTTTCCTTGCTTCGCTCTGGTTTGAATGTTTCAACGACATTCCTTGAGTGGATTATTGGTGTAGTGTTTGCTGTGTGCTGTTTGCTGACCCTATCTGCACATTTACAGGCTCTTTTATAGCTTGAAGAACCCACTTCTCCGACCGGATGTATTAGTTTGATCCGAAGTCTCGTGAAGACTGTTTATTTCGACTAAAACGGCAGTAGAGCCTGAATATTTTATATACATGTGCGATTTGTATCGAGTTGACACTAGATAGTTTAGTTTTGGAAGAAATATGCTAGTATTATATAATAACATATGTAAGATATAAATTTACCTGGAGCTGAAATAGTATAAAGCTGATGAAGAGACAAGTCCGATTTATCTGGTAAAGAGAACCCACTTCTCCGACCGGATGTATTAGTTTGACCCGAAATCTCGTGAAGACTGTAGTCCTTCTCAATTCTGTCCTGTCCCGTTGTCCCTGATGGAGCTTCGGCATGGTCGTAAGGTTGGCGTCCGAACTACTGAGGGGTATGCAAAAAAATCTTTGATGACACTGGATGACTTCCCGTAGGATTTTTAGGATTTAGAAGGCGTTCTAAATTCTAAAATTCGAACTCCGAAAGTTTAGAGCTGGAGTTTAGAACGAAGCTGTCCCCCGTAACATCGCAACCAAACTTATTTTCTAAACGGGATAATTGCCGTATCTGTCCACCACGCGCTTTGTCAAGATCTGATATCTATGTGACCTAATATGGAAGGAGCTGTCGTATATGCTGGAACCGGGTCTCTCTGGCATTCGGATATCACTGGGAAGTGAGATATCAGTATAATTGACAGGAATGTCAGATTTCTTCGAAGTTTTTTTCTGGAGAATACGATGAGGTGGATGGGACAAGTAGCGGGAGGAGATGTGGACACTTGTGGATTCCCCATGTTCATCAGAGGTTCCCATCATGATGCGGCTGACAAATACGTTTAGAATAGGATTAAGATTTAGAAAGGGGGGGGTACCCCCCCCTTCTAAACTACAGTTTAGAACGACCTCACTAGCTCCGATCGTGAGTTTAGAAAATGAGCGCCGGTCCCACCGAGATGGCTCATCGGCGCTAACAGCGATTTTAGAATTTAGAAAATAGGATTTAGGATTTAGAACCCTACGGGAAGTCATCCACTATCTGGGGGGTCCAGATCTGGCTTAACACTATTTTTGACTGCAATTCAAGCTCAGACAATTATCGCCCTGATAGTACCTGATAGCACCTCTCTCTCCGTCCTGAGCCATTCTAGGCTGTCTTAGATTACTAATTAGTCATGTATGACCTTTCAATGCCTAAGGCCGAACCCCACATTTCCCCATAATGAGAGCCTTACTCAGGCAATTCCGGGTTGCCGAGAGAAGTTTTCCGCACCATCTGATCATCAACATTGTCTGTTCTTGATATGTCTGGAAAGGGAGAAAACCAGCAGGTACACTGTATATTGGCAGAGGACCAAGGTGATAAGGAGACCATGGAATGTGAAGATATCCAACCACAGGGTGCATTTTTTGTGTCATTTGATTACTTATTGATTATTTACTTAGCATATAACCATTATCTATAGTAATCTATGAGCTATGGTGGGCGAGCATCGCCAGGTTGCTGAGTTGATTGATGGGAAGCTGAATATTGAAAGTAGACTCCAGTTCCATTGCAAGTTAGTTAAAGAACATTCATAGATGGTAGGTGAGGAGCTAATACAGATATAGATTATGCTGTGAAATACTTTCAAAGTTTTTTAGTATAATTCTAATTGCTAAGAGAAGTGTGGAAGATAGCATAGAGGTGGGGGAAGCTCCGAGGAACACTTGCCTAAAATATCCACAGTTTCGGCGGATCTCGCAGAAATAAATCACCATAATAGATACATGCTCTTATTAACATAGACAGGAACTGAAAAACTATTTCTGCAAAAGATTGAGACTCCAAAATCCTAGGAAGGGTGCATATAGCTTGTCCTGAAGCTCTCCTACCGGTGAGTACTAAATATATTGCATAACTGATAACTGAACAGAATTGATGGATGTTCATTTCCCTGAAACATGTCAGCCCATCATACCCACGGAGGTCTTCACTTCCTGCTGGTATCACTCTCCCCTTCACCTCTGGCAGATGCAAAACAGATTTAAAATTGCAAGAAATATTTATAATAAGCCATAGACCCTATTATCTCCACCCTGAGATCAATCATTTACCGTTATCAAATTAACTTGCTGTAGAGCTGAATTCAACTTTAAATAACCAATAATCAATAGCTATTTTGGCAACCTGGCGATGCTCACCCACCATAATGAACAGGAGTTCAGAGAAGAAGTTGAAACAAGGAGGGGGCGAAAGAGGCATGTCTGTACATGGCTATCTATCTGTGTTTGTGATGAAGGAGACAGCACTGGTCCTAATAGCATTGATTCAGATATGGCTGCAGCCCAATGTCTTGTTGAATGCAACAGCGGGGGCTGTGTGTTGAGATGGGTGAGTTAGGATATATTTGTCTAAAGAATGTAACATTAACATTGATATTTAGCAGTATCATCTTCAATGCCTCACTTTGGAATTTACTCCGAAAGATTGGAAATGCCTGAGATGTCGGAAGGGTAAGGTACCCACTAACCGTGCAGTCACTCAGCCAGTGAAAAAGACGAAGAAGGGAGCTAAATAACTTAATACCAATGTTTTATATTTAATAAATATCATCATCATGTTCTCCTTGTGGAATCGAACAGCCGGAATATATGATTATGTAACCGCTTAGGGGGGGGCCTGCAACGGCTCATATGATGGTTTTGTACAACATTGTAAGGTGATGAGCACGTTGACGGCATGGGGAGTTTTGCCTGACCTCCACCGATAGTGGAGGCAGGATTCCTATACGTGGCAAGAGATAATTTTCCAGGCTGCAATCAGACCGATATGCATGATAGGTTATAACCATGCCGCCGCTCCCCGCCCCAGCGGGGTACAGACATGTCTTACGCCCATAGATCTTACATTATCCCTCCTAGACGATCTAATGTATACTACAGTGGCATTAGTGCATCATAAGCGCCTTATGCGCTTCGAGCACTCTAATTTGATATTCTCTCTCTCTCTCTCTCTCTCTCTCTCTCTCGCCACATCTAACTTGTTTCTGTGATTGTGGTCTCATTTGATCTTCGACTGCTAATATTGAGTATGACAATCTCTCTCCTGCAGTAAGCTGGAGTGCCAGGACTCTTCATTCTGATTTCCAATATCTGAGCATATCATGATATCAAAAGGGAATTCCATTATGAAATTATACTTAATTTGAAGCAAATGACATATCATGTCTTTATGTATTTTCAATTACCCTTCGTCTACAAAAAGAGAACGCCATGGTAATATGGTGCCACAAAATCTAACATAAATTGAGAATTTCAGTGCCAACTAAGGGTGAAGAAGATAAGAAGACGAATGCAATAAGATCAGACTAATCTCTGCAAATCGGGAGCATCAACTGATAACTCCAATGTTCACCTACTAGTCATGATCCAATGTAGGAATTCGCTTCAAAAGTAAATACCTGGCTAGACTTTATACTGAATCCTACTACATCGCGAAACAAGGATGCAAAATGCGGGATAGGTACACCTACATCCCCGATGAGAGTTATGGGCAGTTTAAAGTGAAAGTTGAATTTATGATATCGTGTACGTTGCCGACCAACGGATTGACTGTCCATATCAAGTCCATATGCACAGAAGCCACGGATGACTTCCGACAGACTGTTACTAAGCGTTATAAAAGCACATATATTCTCAGATATCAGGAAGCATCCATTGTGGTCAGCTTACTAGATAGTCATCACTCCAGCGACAAGCGGGCCGAGGAGCGTGATATTGCTCATGCCTATACATGCTATGCAATTAGCGATGAATCTTGTGGATATATTATTCCATGCTTTACCATTTTCAACATAGAATAACCATCTTCCTATATAATCGGCTTAAATCCGCGGCGATTTGAGTACCAAGTATTGCACTCTTTATGTTGCAACGTAGAATTTTTCATAATATTCTCGAAACGATCGCTAGGACCCAGAGGCAGAACTGGCTTGCACCGGGGTGGGAAGGCCTTTGGCCCTAATTATACAGTTTTAATCATCGTGGTGGTAGAAAATGGAATGAAAAGAAATACCACTTTTCAGCAATATACAGGATGGGATGATGCATGCATTTTGTGGTGACAGGATTTGAACTTTCGAAGACTTTGGACAAGATGGGAAGAAGATCAGTGACAATCGCAAGGATATAGGGTTTATCGACGCTCGATTTTATCACGACGTCCTATATAATAAATACGTTAGACTGGACTGAAAAGCGTTTGGGTGTGGTTCCTCTTGCTCATCATGTCAGTAGGAATCGTCCAAAACAAAAGTTTAATATCACTTCCTACAGAAGCAAAACGGGTTTAAAATAAGGCAAGTGAAGCTTGATTTCTTGATATTCGTATGCGGTACAGAAGCTGAGGCGATTGTAGACACAGACAAGTTCCTCTTCGGCGAGGAGCAAGGCGAGCCTGGAGGAAGGAGGTATATACGGGACAAGATGGACGAACAAATACTTAGGTCTGAATACATGTTAAATATGGATAAATGAATGACACATCTCACTAGCTCTTGGAAATACGTAGTTAGCGAAATTCGCAGGGAAGATCTACGAGACAAAAGTACAGAGTTTCATAATACCACACTACCAACGTACCCAACGTACGTCCCGTCCTGACCATCCCAGTCGGCCAAACTCAACCTTCTGGACGGATATATATATTCTACGGTCTCCTCAACGACCTTGGGAATTTCCTCCGTAGAGACGAAATCCGGTAGGTAGCCTACTGCAGGTCTTGCGGATCTGGAGTTCCTGGAGTTCCCTGGAGAGCTGTTCTCGATTGACAGGCAGTTCCACCCTGGGACAAATGAGCAGAGAAATACGTAAGAAAGTGCTCACTGCACTCAGTGCACTATACCCGATACCTTACGCGAGAACGCGTTACAGCGCAGGACCGGTTGAGTATGGCTTTGACAATTTTGTTCAGCTCAGAGCTATATTATGCGCCAAAGAAAACATTGACATGGAGCTAAGTATGTGGATATTGTTATTGACATTCTTAGGGCGGGTCATCGTGGCAGACGACGAGGATCGATGTTCAATTAAATTGCTGGTGGATTTGATCGGATACTCTCAGGCCAAAAGTGCTCATCATCACTTTAGCGTTCAATTCCGTGCCCGATTATTCCTCGGGACTGGTAATAATCGCGTCGGATGACCATGAGCTGGGATGTTATTAAGATTATACGGAACCAAACGAAGATAAGGGCAAGTCAGTGAAGCACGTCAGTACTCCAAGGGATCTGGGAGACTGGTTGAAATGATCTAAACAATAATGTCACGATATACTGGACGAAAGAGTAATACGAGAGAGAAAGATCACTAACAAATGGTATCGAAGACTGAAAGGCTCACCGGTGGCTGCGCGGGATTTGAAGCTCAGCCATATCCTGGTTCATGACAGTCATCACACCTGGATACCCCTCATGAAATCGAAACATACCGATGAGCAGCTCTCGTGGCTCAGAAGTCATCTAACGGAATACGAGCAGCGAGCAAGTGGTAATGTACGTGGAGATGCAAAGAAGTTTGCTCTGGAAATGGCTTCAAAATACATCGAGAAATGGGGAGTACCCGACGGCGAGAAAGAGAACACGATGAAAGAGGTGAGACTCCCGGTGCTCATTGTCGATTGCTGAGACATATCTTGGTATCTCAGCAAATATACACCTGGTTCAAGAATACGTCAGCAAGGGGAAAGGAAGCGAGGAAGAGACATCAGCTCATGAAGAGTGCGTCAGTTATCATCATCGTCATATCCTGTATCTTGTGCTCATACCTGACTAGAAGCTGAACGACCATCCACCGCATATCTCACTGTACCCAATATTGAACAACCTGTTCATACTAGTCCATCTACATCCCAACGTACGTTCCCCTCCAGATGTTTTATGATCTCTGTTGTTCTGATGATGTCGTTAGTTCGTTATCAACCACCGCCCCAACCTCAACCTCAACCTCAACCTCAACCTCCTCCACCTCCACCTCCTCAAACCCATTATGCACCGCCAATTCCTCAACCACCGCAGCACTTCGTTGCTCCTGCTCCGAATTCTGGGGGGCTACCACCGTATGCGTCAACCGTCCGTGATTCTATCCTGGATCCTACGTGCACGCCGAACGACGTCTCAACTGCGATGCAAATATGTCCCAATATCCCAGACATCATGAATGCTGTTTTTGCCGCCGCGATTCTTCTCACATCCACCGCTACCTCTGACATGGGTGATCCGCTGCATCATCTCATGCATCGATACTCTTCCGCAATCAATCTCTGGCCTCGTACCATGGCGTATCGGGCATACACTGGTGTTCATTCAGGACGATATCTGCTTCATTATTCTATCCGAAAGAACGCTACCTGGATCCCGTCAAATCCCATTCATCATCATCACCACGATATGCAAGAAGAACTGAATCGGATTAATCTGGATAGACAACGTCGACGGGATCACGTCTTATGGGCGCGGATCCATGCTGCGTCTCTTGAACTGGGCCTTGTGGAGAATACTTGGCTAGCCGAGACCCTCGCAAATGACGCTATGTGGGAGGAAGATGAAGTGGAATGGGTCAGCGGATGTGTATTATTGAAAGGTCTAGTTCGAGCCGGGAAGATGCCTGAAATAGGAAGCACCTGGACGGATTTAATGCATAGGTATCAGTCTAAGTGGAAGGAGGTTCGTGATGAAGGTCGACAGGCATTAATGGCGGCGAGTACTTGACGCTATCCATACGATTTTCATCCCAACTCATCTTTGAATAGGAAACTTTGCTGGATGTTCGCAAGGCTTTAGAAGGGCATCGTATGTAAGATCGTCGTCTTATTTCTTTATTTTTCATTTTTGGGCTCTGTACGGACACCTTGTTGTATGCTTGTTTATTGGTTCTGTAATTGTTTACCCTGCTTAGCAATTATCCTTGTCCCACAAGTATAATATTCTTTTTCTTTTTATAATGTAATTCTCTGTTCGCACGCTTCTGACAAGCTATGCAGTATCCGATCGGCATAGCTATACATACACAAGACATGTCGGAATATACGTCAATTGATTGGACCTACATAGAACGTTTGGGAGATGCATATCCCATAGTAGGAGATAGTAGGCGTGTTTGTACAATGAATAGTATGGTTCGGGATGTCCCGCATCACTTTGAGCGATGAGCATAAGTACCCAATAATCATGGTCAGAAACCGAATAATCGTTAGGCACGGAGTTGAACATGATCCTCAGTGGAGTGGTCAGCAATGAGTATGAAAACAAGCAATCAGTTGGACGTATCCGAATGAGATGAATCAGGATGAATCCCGTCGACAAAGCAGCTGTTGCCGTTATCTTCTGGGTACTTATGATTCCAAACTGAAAGTGTGTATCATTTTAATATTCGATCCTCGACCTTGGTCCGAGTTTTAACTTGGAGAAAACGAAGCTCCATGAACTCGAGCTCATACAGCAAGTATTCATTCGAAGCAATAAGGGCCGGTACAGCAATCATACATATCAAACTGTTCTTGAAATTAACCTCGGTAAGAAGAATACGTCAATTCATGTCCACCCATCAGTGTGGTTGTGAAGCAGGCAGGGTCTTGAAGCACAAGCTGTGCCAACGGGTTTATGGTCAGATAGCCTGAATTGCGGGCGACACCTAAAGTCCACGCAGCTTTCACTATGGAGAATACAAATAATTTCCAAATCCCAGCAAAGACTACCGTATCCGCGGCGAGGAGCCCAAAGCGTGGGATTTTACGACCCAGTTTGGTTAGAGCGTTTACTTATAGGGTTATCTCCCATTGCAGTAATGCAAGGGTCGCGAGTTCGATTCTCGCCTGGGTTAACGTTTTGATATTTTTGTAAGAAGTCCTGTTGTGAAAATCAATATGGAAGTCGTATCAAGGAATCGCGTCTCGCGTCACACCGGCTACTGGTAATACCGTTTCACCGGCTCTCGGTTTGTCAGTATTATTGACGGCTGGTACGGTCGCTCGCTGCTTGCCCATGCCCCCGGAGGCATGGCGAAGTGTTGAGATGATCATCCGTTCCAGGCTGCAGAGATTCAGCCATAACCTGTACTTCCAGCCTATCGATTTGGAGCAGAGCTTGAAGGAGATTAATCATCGCAATGTGGGCCATAATACAATTGAACGGGACGAGAAGAGCGAATATAAAAGTACATAAATATAGTGTAAAATCAGTTTCTTAGCTTCCTAAAGTCAATGAACTACTTATCGCGACGAAATAGTGGTCTAAGCCGGTTTCTCACTCTTGCGAAAGAATGTGCGACTAGTCCCAATACCCCACCTCTACTACTATTCCTGCATACCTGCATACCTGGTCTTTCTTTGTCTCGTCTCGTCTCGTCTCTTCGAAATGCTTAGAGATCTAAGCTACTGAGTATCTCAGTAATTCTGCCAATGTGGGTAGAACACTCGGGGGAAATATCTCTGACGGCCCATATAAATACCCACCGATTAAGTTCGCAACAGTGTCAGATATTCGTAAAATCGAGCTACTATTCAAGAAGTGCTCAAAAGCTTCGAGATAATGTAATCTCGGCTTCTCGAAGAAACGTCGATGTTATCGATTAGTCCACTCCGGGGTATAAGTTAGATGCTCTATAATGGTTAGGAGCCTGAGGTTTTTGGTCACGAAGAAGCTTCGAAAGATCCTCATTAATTCCCCTCAGGCTCTTGGTATATACAATTTTCACGCCTTAATGATACTTCGATACTTTTAATGACGGTAGAAGGCCATATATGGGTAAAGAAGTACTCGATATATTTCAGGGATGCCGTCGATAGTCAAGGTGAACCTTTCAAGATCGGATCGACACTGTTGGAAGTAAGTCATTTCTATAATGGAAGTATACGTAACTATGTAATCAAATTGCCCCTTTCAATTACATTGAAAGCTAATATTACTTACTTGGATATATGAACGCGTATTTACCTTTACCATTGTTCGCGTGACTGTCACATCGTGTTGTCACAATGGTTTATTAATCAAGTGACAACGTTTAAAATAAACCTGCATTTTGATTCCCGCTCCCCTTCAGAGACGAAACGGATTTGCAATGTAGGCTAATTACGGATAGAATTCGATCGAAGAACAAAGGTGCCGTGTCTTCCCTTGTGGCAGAGATAATTGATCAGCGAGGCTCGCCGCATGTCAGATGGATGAAGCTCCCAATGCCAGCAATCTTGCGCTTGTTTATGGTGGCATTTGGGGAAGAAATTACGGGAGTGATGTTTAGAAATGATGCAGGCACAGCTTTTATGGCAGGTTCGACGAGTAGATCGAATATATGATTGGCTGAGATTACGACACTGTCGGGGGATATCAGCTTTAGATCTCACGAGAAGGATATCATCAACGTACAACGCACTGTTCTCTCTTAGATCCAAACAAACAGGGTAGATTTACCAGAATAGCAAAGCTAAGCGTTTTATGTCAAGGCTGTCGCGGATGCCTTGAACGGATATAAACTACTTTGAAAGGGCGAAGTTCAACAAGAATAAAAATCGTTGATTGAGATTGTTGACGTCTTACACAGGATTGATGGACTAGTCCTTTAGTGTAGACTCTGGGAGCTCTCAGCTCACTTTTCCTTGACAACGAGTAGCCAAGATCTTCAATTATGGAAGAAAGACCAATACAGGTAGGTCCGACGAAGCGATAAGCTTGGGATAGCCAAATAGCTATGCAAGTTAAGGGACATTTTCCACCTAAGACCTATAGAGCACATTGATGTCGATGTCGATGTCGATGATCTTTGACAATGTCAAACCCATCAGATGGAAACGTAGAGAATATCTTTTGATGACTGTTTCCCGAACAGATAAAGATATAGATCCGGATAGTAAGCTATAGTAGGAGCCGTAAGTAGGTGGTCTAGTTTGAGGCTTTGATGCGCGGCGGAGGCAGTGCGGCGGAGCTTCCACAGGCCGCTGACATAAGCAGCAGCAGCCTTGTTGTTGTCCCCATTAGGGCTCTCTCTCATTCCATCTCCTCCTCCTCCCTACCTTCTATTCCCTTCCGTTCGCTAGTCGACGTTATTTCTTACGATGCCGCAAGAGTCAACAACCACTCAGCAACAGCCTGCTGCTGCTGCCGCTCCAGCGGCCAAGTCCAAACATGCCCATGCTGCGTCGCAGGCAGCACCTGCACCTCGTAAAGTTCGGTTTAACGTTGGTGCGTATTTTTGCCTTCAAGTCTATCCAATGCATTTACTGACGTTTCGAATAGGCACCCAGTATCAAGTGCTGGATGTCGTGGGTGAGGGCGCATACGGAATTGTCTGTTCTGCCCTCCACCGTCCAACTGGCCGGAAGGTTGCGATCAAGAAGATCGCTCCTTTCGACCACTCAATGTTCTGCTTGCGCACGCTACGCGAACTGAAGCTCCTCAAGTTTCTCAGCGAGGCCGGCGTCAGCGAGAACGTATGTGCTCCCAGTCCATGGTAACCCCATGGAGACCGCTAATAGTCTTTCCTCACAGATTATTTCCATTCTCGATATCATAAAGCCACCGTCCTTGGATGCATTTAAAGAAGTGTACTGTGCGTAATCTACATTGTCGTCCGCCATATATGGGTTACTAAGGATTGCTGGCAGTGATCCAGGAGCTGATGGAGACCGATATGCACCGTGTGATTCGCACACAAGATCTTTCAGATGACCATGCCCAGTACTTTGTATACCAAACTCTCCGTGCACTCAAAGCATTGCACTCTGCCGATGTTATCCATCGCGATCTCAAGCCCTCTAACTTGTTGTTGAACGCCAACTGTGATCTCAAAGTCTGCGACTTTGGCCTGGCTCGATCTGTAAAGACGGCCGAACCGTCTGGTACCGAGACTGGATTCATGACCGAATACGTCGCCACCCGGTGGTATCGGGCACCCGAAATTATGTTAACCTTCAAGCAATACACAAAGGTGAGCATCGTCCCACCTGACACCAAATTCACATACTTACCATTGTCAAGGCCATTGATATTTGGTCAGTCGGTTGCATTTTGGCCGAAATGCTTTCTGGCAAACCGCTCTTCCCCGGAAGAGATTACCATCACCAACTCACCCTCATCCTTGATGTCCTCGGCACACCAACACTAGATGAATTCTACGCCATCACCACTCGCCGCTCCCGTGATTATATCCGCGCTTTACCATTCAGGAAGAAAAGACCATTCTCACAACTATTCCCCAACGCTAATCCTCTCGCTATCGACTTCCTGACCAAAACTCTCGTACGTGGTTCCTTTGTTTGATTATCAAGTCTTTTTCTGATGCAAATACTTTCTTTAGACCTTTGATCCGAAGAAACGTATAACTGTTGAGGCAGCACTCGCACACCCGTACTTGGAGGCGTACCATGATCCTGATGATGAGCCCGTCGCACCGCCATTAGACCCTGAATTCTTCGAGTTTGACTGTGAGTTCGCCGCTATCATCAGAGCTACCTCTTCTCACACTAATATTCTTTCTAGTGCACAAAGATGATATCAGCAGGGAGCAACTCAAGGAGCTTCTATATGAAGAAATTATGTCCTTCCGCCCCACAATCTCGGCCGAGTCATAAACAGGGAAGATCGGCCGCATGGGCAGACTATTTTTTATAAGCATTTTGCATACATACTATGGATCAGCGAGCGATGCCATCTCGTTCCTTTCTGTCTGCTGTTTCTACATGGCCACTCTTTATCTATATATCCGGCTCGCCCCCGCTCGATTCAGTTCTCTATCCGATGTCGGTATTATTTTTGCTTTGTGTTTGTCTATAGCTTTTTCTATCTTTGTGTTTATGATTTGGATGTATGTACGAAAGGCATCACTATGCGTACGGGATCTCAATGTGCGAATATAGGGAGTCGAATAAATTAGATGTATAATCTGACAGAAACGGAGACATGGGAGAAAGTTATCCTTCAATTATGTAAGTACAACATTGATTACGCACGAGATTATGATAATAGAGCTGAGACACTGTTGCGCAGTTGCGTCTTGTGCCTTGATACTATAACACAGTTGCCCAAACTACAGTGCTTCCTTGGCAGTTTCCGTGCCTTGGTGTAGGGATCTACTTACACACAAGGCGGGTCCTGCGCTCCGCTCCTGGTAATAAGAGAGATATTTGTTTGTTAGAAGTAAGCGGTGTATAAGGAAAATGTATATATTTCAAGTGTCCGCGCCACCTAATATGATCATAGAATGAATACTTGATAGCAAACTCCAAATGAATGTTTGAAGGTTTATGAACAGTGGAGAAACAAGCAGAAATGAGCGTTTGGAATAGAAGATCTGAAGGAACGTGGAGCGAAGCCGAGTCGTAGTGTTTGAAAGAAAGACAGTGGGTCGGATAAGAGAAGTTATAATGAACGGGGATATGTCGACAGGAAAGAAGAGGGGGAAATAAACATCAGAAGAGAAGAGACATCAAGATAGGTATAATGGTTAGATGTCAGAAGATGGCAGTGCCTTAGAGTCGAGGCTGAGGACTTTCGAAATCCGTTAAGAATTCCTTATAGAGGAACTATTAGTAATTTAGTTTATGAAAATAGGACATTATACTTTGACTTACATCAAGATGAATGAGCAAACATAAATAGAAGAAAAATTTGTGATCAATGGTGGTATTTTGTGGGACCCTTTCAATCATCAGGTTCCTGAAATAGTTTGTATACTGTTTAAAGAATTCCTATGCATGTGTCAATTTCTCCCATTGAACTCATTCTAGGAACTTTGTGTTCTTTGCCCTTGGTTGTAGTACTTGACTCCAGTACATTGCTGGGTTGAGCGATGTTGATGGAGGAAAATAAGACTATTTCCTTGGAGTCAGAATGGGAAAGTGGGGAACTATCATTGGGATCAATGTGCCTATCAGTGTTGAATAGTGTTAAGCCCTGTGCAGAACTATGTTTAAGATACATTGGAGATATTGGAGTATGATACAAATAGGACTTGGCTTTGTCGCAAAATGATGATCTTCAGGGATATTAAGTAGCCTCAGTTCAATAATAGAATGCGTGAATATTCGACCAGGTAGCGGTTAGGTCTAGGTAAACACGTAGGGAACTACAAAATAAACATCGC
>KN837156.1:495588-509986 GCA_000827215.1 Sphaerobolus stellatus SS14
ACACTTTCTTCTCCATAATCTAGCCTGTCAGCTAGAGATGATGAGCCAGCAGTAGGCTGGCTTGGAGTGGGCTCAGGATCAGATTCCTCCTGATCCATAGGTTCCTCCATGTTAGGAGGAAGGTAAAAAGGGCTCTCCTGTACAAGTGGGAGCAGGTCCTCATGGACACGCAATTGGTTCATGGGCCCTCCTTTCAACAAGGCAATCTCATTGGCCTGGAGCTGAGAACGAAGAGTGACTTCATTCCATATTAACCTCATCACATGACGGACAAAGTAAGGCTTGAGTTTTTCTCGAGCAAAGTCAGGGGTGACCCCAGCATAACAGCCTAACCAGTACGTGAAAGTGTTCCTTTTGAACTTCTGGTTGCGATGTATGGCATACCTCGCAGGGGCTGGGCTACAGAGGAATGGACTATCATTCCTCTTCCAGCAATCATGAATCAGCTGGTCCCATCTTCCTACAGTGGAGAAGATGGACTGGAGCATAAGTTCTGCTTCAGTGCCTGGATGCTTTGGCTTAATAAGATTAAGCCAATACCAAACACCCACATCGTCAACATTTACATGTAAACCTTCCAGTTGAAGGTTTTGTGGAATCCCCAAAGGATTCATATTGAAGTTCTGGATGACATCAGTCATCCAGTCAGGATCATCATGGCGGGCCACAAGATTCCTGAGGAGGCCAGGCATTGACCTCTCATACTCATCAATGCAGAATATAACCACTGTATAGTCCGGGGACCACTGATGAGGTTGTAGAGCTCTACCCTTGACATAGAGCCTACACATCTCAGAGTCATGGACATCGCTCTCCATGACCCAGTCAGGTGCACCTCTGAGGGTGAGCTGATCCCAGTGTTCAGCCCTTGCTTTACCCAATGGCTTGGGTAACACTCCAGTTACGGAGGCAGGAGGACCTGCAATGATCCTTTTTTGTTTCATGGGGAGGCGAGAACTTCCAATAGCAGGGATACCTGCTTCATGAACGACCTTAAAGTTGTTCTGGGTGGTCTTGCTCGCTGGGCAAGTAAGTTTGGCAGGGGGATGTGAGGGTGCATCCTGAGGGATTCCCTCAGGCATAGTAGGAAGACCTGTCAGGTCTTTATTGTTGTCCTCTCTGTCAGATGTGGGGATATCACTAAGGTGATATCCATTACAAATCACCCAGTTCACATCCTTCCCATAGAGGGTGTATCGCACCCTCCCAACATAGTAGTCAAGCTCCTGTTGAAGGTGCTTGTTTTCAAGGATAAGCTCCTTGAGGTTGGGTAATTCGTCAGAATTACCCTTTGCTTCTTGGAGTTGTTTCTCCAAGTTTTGAACCTGGTTGCCCAGGTTCTTGATAGTGGCTCAACAAGAGTTGAGCTTTTCATAGAGCTCATGAAGCTTGGCTCTACATTCCTCAGTCTTCTTCTCAGCTGATAGAGTTGTTTCTTTGAGGACATTGTAGTCCTCCAGTAGACAATAATAATCGTCTTGATACCTGGTCAGTTCAGGGCAGGCATCAGCAATGGCTTTGCTGATATCTTTTTCAGCAAGGCAGATCTTGTATGCCCACTTGGCAGTCATACAGTGCAATGCGAATGCATCACAGATGGTGCAACCCATCTTGTGCTTGATTGCTACGAATCCAGGAGCGGATTTGATGACCCATTCATTGGATGGGTCTGTTTTGAATGCTTAGATGGCACTCATGGGGACAGTGGACAAGTCCACATGCATTGGAGCGTTATGCTCGTCATCCATTGTAGTGGATGCTGGTCAAGACATTGTTAGGTGTCTTGCAAATTTCAGCCTTGTGTTAGCAGGGCTTGAATATTTCCATTGGGTTGCCATGCTTCGGCAAACTGGCCAGACGCCTGGTGCCACAGCACCTCAGTTCAGTTTATTGGCTGAAAGTCATGTGAAACACATGTGATCGCGACACCCTCATTAGTGGCGTTGAGGCAATTGCCAGGGGTTATTAATCCCATGGATCTCAAGGTACCTCTTGAGAGCCTCTAATTTGTTGCATTCATGCAACAGTTCCAAGTGACGTCACCTAACATCCACTTGATTTGGAAGTCAATCTTCCTGTTATTGGTCCAGTGATGACCAATAATCTCATCAACAAACCATTCTTGTTCATCATTTGCACCTAACTCGTATAAGGCACTTACTTCCCTATTAGGGAATCATTCATCATCATTCTCGATATGGGAGCGAATTAATTTCATATGGAATGTTGGGTGTATCTGACGTGCCAATAATTCTGGGGGTAGCTCCAGACCAACGGTAGATTTATTATTATCTACCTTAAGGACTTTATAAGGTCCTATGTATTTGGGGATGAGTTTTCACGCTTGTCCTTTAGGCATACTTAAGTTTGCTGTGGATAAGTAGACAAGATCGTCTACTTTATATATAGGAGGTTCTCTCCTATGCCTATTGGCAAAGTGCGTTTGTTCGACACACTTTTCAATTATAGCATCATGGGCAGCTATACGGTTCCACTTTGCTTGTTCAGCGAATTGTTGAATATCTTGGTATTTCAAGGTCATATTTGTATTGATTGAAATATGGGGCATATACCTGTATATTAATTCGAATGGTGCGAATCCTGTAGTAGCACTAGTGCTACTATTGATGGCAAATTCTACTATTGGGCATTTCTCAGCCCAATCCTTTTGGTCGTCTTTGACCACTGCTCATAGTATTTGAGCAATAGAACAATTAACTCGTTTTGTAGCACCATCTGTTTGAAGGTGAAATGCTGTTGACATCAACAGCTTGGTGCCTAGGAGTTGATGTAACTCCTTCCAAAATATCAAAGTAAACTTTGAGTCTCTATCAGATATGATAGATGTTGGTAGTCCATGTATGCGGACTATCTCTTGGAGGTAGATCCATGCTACCTCCTTGGCTGTTATGGTGGTCTTTGTTGGGACCAAGTGCATCTGAGATGTCAGATGATCTATTATGACTAGTAAATAGTCATACCCATTGGACATGGGCAATGGTCCAACAAATCCATACTGATGGATTCCCAAGGTTGTTCGGGAATTGGTAACATGTGTAGAAGCCCAGTAGGTTTCTGATTGCTAGACTTAATTGTCTAGCATTTTCTGCAGGAGCTGCAGAGTGCCTCTATGTGGGCTGTTATTGACAGCCACCAGAAGGACCCTTGAATATATTTCAAGGTTTTGAAAGGACCAAAGTGTCCTATTGTTTGGTGGGCTTGGTCAATCAGGACTTTGCTGATCTTCCTCCCCCTCCAAAGAGTGTTCCTCGGGACGCATACAACTGAATGACCAAGGCCATTCTTAGTCCAAAGGAGGTCATCCTTTAGGGCAAAGTGCAGATGTGCTTTCACATCCAGGAGTACTCTCACACAGAGAGTATCATTGGTATATGCAGGTATAAATACCAGCTGTAGGTCAATATCTGTTTTGACCCTTGTTCTGAGTGGCACACTGTCAGTGCCAGACTCTATAGTGAGGACATCATCACTGTCCTCCCACAGAGGGAGCACTGTTGCTTCCAGTGTTGATGAAGATGTGTTCAATGTGTTGGCTTCCAGGTTCCTGTCTTCCTGGATTTCCTGGAGTCGCTATGACCTTCTCATGGCATACATGCAGACTTATACCACACATTCTATTGGGAGTGTATCTCCCTCTGGATCGAGTTTTCAATCCTTATCGATGAAGTCTTGTTTGTCACATTGATCGGTTAATAGATCAAATTCATGGTAGTGTGATAATGCATCTGCTACCTGATTGTGTTCCCCAGGAATGTGTAATGTCTCATAGTTAAAACAAGGCAGGAACTGCATCCATTGAACTTGTTGTGGCGATAGTTGTGGTGTGGTTTGAAAATAAGACAGACCCACATTGTCTGTCATGAGGACAAAGTTTTGTCCTAACAGTTTATCTTGTCATTTGGCAAGAGCCTCAACTGCAGCAAGAGTTTCTTGCTCAGGCACAGTATAGTTATGCTGTGCTGTATTGAATTTCCTAGATAGGAAACCAGCTGGGTGACAAGTTTCCCAGTTTTTGCCTTGGCTTTACATGGCGCCAATGCCTGACTGACATCTGTCAGTAATAACCCATATGGGTTCCTCCAGTTCAGTTGATCAGCTTAAGTATAGGCAATCTACATGCCAGCAGCTTTATCTGCTGGAAACACTTCTCATAAAGAGGAGTCCACAGGAACTTCCTGTTATTTTGGGCAGCGGCCGAAAGCGGTGTACTGTATGCTGATATATCTGGCATGAACTGTGCCAGATACTGGACTAAGCCCAGAAATCGTTGGACATCTTTATATGTCCTGAGAGTGTGCCATTCATGGATCATTCACATTTTATCCATGTCAGCATGGATACCTTTATCATCAATGATATGGCCTAAGCAGTCCATACACTCAGAGTAAAGGTTGGCTTTACTTGGTGAGAGAAACAATTGGGATTCTCTCAGGGTCGCAAAGACCTTTCCGAGGTGTTCCTCATGATCCTCAATACTATTCAAGAATATAAACATGTTGTCCAAGTAAACATGGACAAATAGGTCAATATGTGGTCTAAATATAGTGGTCATCAACTGCTGAAATGTGGAAGGAGTATTGCAGTCTCCTTGTTGCATAACTTGGCTCTTAAATGTGCTATAAATTGTTGAGAAGGTAGTTTTATCAATGTCTTCAGGGACTACCCTGATTTGTTCATATGCCTCAGACATATCAAGCTTTGAGCAGTATTTCGCTCGTGCGACATCATTTCAAATGAGGTCCATATTGGGAAAGGGAGTGACATCCCTTTCAGTATTTGCATTCTGAAGTCACAAACCAAATACTATTCTTAGTATTTCTTTCAATTTCTTGAAAATGCAGAGCATCGGTACCGCTTGCAATGCTGAGGTTGGTTCTCACCAACAAGCTGAAAGATAGCGGTCTATCTTAGCATGTAACTGAGGTCACAATGCCTCAGGACATTTGGGTAAGCAATAATTAAATTGTTTGGTGGGATCAATCAATTTGATCCTATGATTTACTTCATGCATTGGAGGTAGTTCCAATAGGATTTTGCTGAATAAATCAGTGTATTTTTCCTTCCATTGGGAGCAAAGATGACCAAAGTCGTTTTTAGTAAGTGGTATGCTTACTCATGCAGAAGAAATAATACTTCTTTCTTTTCAATTGAACATTTCAATCCCACTAGTAGGGGCTATAGCCCTACTTGGAACCTTGATAGGTTCCTGTAGTCTTGACCAGCATAGTCTTCTATTATTTTGAACATTAGTTTTGAAAAGAATGACTAGGAGGAGTCTCCATGTCTATGAGGATATGGTTGTCATCCTCTATATCATTGTTTTTGGCAATATTATGGAGGTCGTCCTCATCATTGACCTCCTCAATTGAGACTCCAGGATTCTGACCATTGAGTGACTGTTAAGCCCCGTGCTTAAGTGTCACAACACGTGACTTCATTTCACCTCTACGAAGCTTCGGAGAAGGTCACATACCTTCGAAGAGCTTCGTTTGGACTTCGTTTGACTTCCCATCTTACTTCGTTCAACTTCACTTCTCATCCCATCTTCGTATCCGCACAACAAACCCTTTGCCCACATCCCGACTTCTTCTTGATCCCGAGGGCAACGCCTTTGCCCACATACTTCCTTCTATCACACTATCCGCTCCACTATTCCATAAGACTATTATTGGTCTTCCTCGGACCTGGCACAATTGGTCCTCAACACTTCTTCTATTTCAACAGGTGACACTTCGTCACGTTCGTTTGTATTGTTTCCGTTCACTTATCTTTTCTTATGGCATATTTCCGTTCGCTTATTTGTTCTCATGACATATCCTCCGTTCACTTATATTCGTATTGCATATTTGTTCGTCATACCTTTTCTATCATTCACATTATTCGTTTATATATTCCCCTGAACCTTCACTATTCGACGATACACATATACCCATTGTTCTATCACTTTATTTGTGTTATGTTCCGCATTTGACTTAATTGTTTGTAAAACTTCCTTCTGCTTTCATTCATGGACTTATAGTATATAAGTACATGTATCTTAGCTAGTTTTCTCCAGTCGGAAATTAGCCCCCTAGCCTATTAAGCCTTACAGTCCTTAGTGTATATCATTCCTATAACTCGAGCCTAGTGCTCATTTTCTCTGTATACTTCAGACCTCTATTACTTCTGAACCGAATACAACTTTCGAAGATCAACTCCGAACTTCACCTCGAACCTTTGATCTTACTCCGAAGTCCTACCTTCATTTGGGACTTCATTTGGACTTCGTTCAAACACTTCGTTCAGAACTTCGGTATTCGAATCTGCTCTTATATTGTTGGTTCTAATCTGTTCCAAATTAAGGACACGTACATTTTGAGGCGGTGCAACCTATGACGTTGAAGCCAAGTCCTTTGGTTCTAACCCTTCGTTCTTTAGTGTGACTTTGTTCGTTACTTCGGTCACACTTCGGAACCCTTCGTTAGGATCAGCCCATAACAGTGACATTTTATAGTCACTCTTGCTTACAGTAGCTTTCGTACTGTATGAGTTATCTTTATAATGGACTAGATATCCATCCTTGATAACTATATTGTCGTAGTAATTTACAATGTTTGTATCAGTGTCTAGTGCACTGTTACAGCTGTTTGCATTATGTAAGGTGCGTGCTCGTTTTATTTGCACAAGTGTACAAACTTGTGAACATGATATCTCCACAACAACTTCACCATTTTCTTTCAAACTTCATAGTCTTACTATTTGAAATGTATATTAGTGCACCAGTAACTCATTTTGCATAAATACAGTCCAGGGAAAAAGTGTCTTTCAAACTCTGCGAACACAATCCTGCTTCAACTGTACCATTTTCAGCCATTGTCTGATCATTACAAGGTTTCTTTAGGATGGTATTAGTGCATGGAAATGACACATCATCAAAATCCTGCCCAGATACTTGAAAATTCAGGTGCTGCAGATACTCCCTACTGCAGACTTCCCATAACAAGCCTAATAGCAATAGCTGCAGTATGGATGATTTATCATGCACTAATATAGGTTATTACAAGTCCCAATCCATAACAATATCCAACGTCTTTAGCCAATTGACTGTGCCAAAGTGGTTTTGCTTGGGAGGAGCACATTTGTAATTACCAGGATATTCTAAATGTTTAATATACAGTGCACTAGTATACATTTCAAATAATCAGACCATTGAATTTGAAGGGAAACGGACAAGCCGTTGTGGAGATATTGCGTTCGCGAGTTTGCATGCTTGTGTGAACAAAGCAAGCGTGCGCCTTACATAATGCAAACAGCTGTAATGTCTATAATGACATTGTAGACATATAATAATTTTATCTTATATCACACCGGTACTAACTGAACTCAAGATTTATTGAGTATATAGGTAGCACAATTGGTGCAAAGTAAAGATGTATGCTGGCACCTAATGTGCCGGCACGCTGCATGTGAGCCATTGTGGACACTTATGGTGTCCACACTATATTATATAGCATATATGTACTTAATATACAATATATACAATATATATATAATATAACAGCCTCAAACTGTTACATCCTCCCTGGCTGACTGCTACTAGCAGTCAATCATAAATATTATCTAGTTCATTATCTAGATTCATAGCACTCTCATCCTGGAGAGTGCTTCTAGCACCAGTCATCCCTGGTGCATTCATTTCCACATCAGGGGCTTCATCTGGCAGTGCCTCATCATATGGAAGTGCTGGCTCATGTGATTGGCTATATGCGTCCAACTCCACGTCTAATCACTGATGGCTAGACTCTCCAGTCTTAGCCGGCTGCTGAGCATGAGCAGCTATTCTTAACTGGAGTGAGCCAGTCATAGGTTTCTTGCCCTTATTAGGGGCAGGAACGTGGTGATGTATCTGCATATATGCAGTGTGTTCCGAGTCAGTGGCACTATAAGGCTGCTTCTCTCCATCCCTCTCTATGTAAGGGATGATTTGAGTATAAATTTGTTCTTTGGATAAAGAACAATGTTTAAGAACCAGAGCAAGAAACTCTGCTCTGGTAGGTAATTTCACAGATTCTGTGACCTGTGAATCTTTATTATTTCCTTTTTTATTTGAGATCCAACCCTTAATGGGGTTGAGGAGTCTGTTATCCACCTGGTAGTTTGGTGGTGCAGAATGAGTGTATTTGTATCAAATTCACTATATACTGTGTCAAAATTGATATGGTTTCCAAATACAGCTTTCATCCTATGTAGGAAAGCTGGTTGGTGAAGATTGGCGGCTATCTTTGATAGCCATGCGGCTACATCTATGTCCTCTTTGAGGAAATAACCTTTGTAATTGTTCCTAACTGCATTAGGGATGCTCATAGGGTTGGTGTACCAACCCTCCAAAATATTCCACATATGGAGCGACCAATGATTTGGTTGCCCATCAGGCTTCAGAACTTTATTTCTGAAGCTCGAGCTCTCATCGAGTTTACGAGCACATTTTCAAGAGTAAGTCCATTTTTCAGGACTTGCTAGTGGATGAGGTTCAATGTCAGATGAAACTGTGTCGACAGGTGAAGTGAGTGTTAATGAACACTCACTTGAGGTATTATGGATATGGAGACTAGCAAGCTGAATCTTCAGTGTCTGGATCTTCTCTTGAAGATCATCTATTTCCACTTGAAGTTGACAATTGTCTGACTTCTCTTAGAATAGCTCATCTTCGAGTGAATCGTGCTCATCACCAATTTTGGTGACGAAGGTCCCAACATGAGACCATGCATCATTGATGCGGTCTAAAATCTCATCCCTAGAGAATGAGAATTTGGTAGGACATTGTGCCACATCCTCCAATAAATGCTCTACATATGTTGAGCATTGTTCGCACCCTGTTGAGTGGTAAACAAAGCAGGCACTGGGCACAGCACCTACCTCTATGTGAGGTCCATCGTGTTTCGCTTGTTGATCGCGAAAATGCGACAGTAGGTCAGCAGCATTGCTGTCACTGCTAGGAGAGGGACTCATTGTTGAGTCTCTTTGTCTGAGGGTAGTGACGGTGTCACTACCTGCATGTAGTTTGTGTCTAAGTTGTAGATGCCAGGCACGTACAGGTGGAATCTATTTATTCTCCACCGTGGCCTGAGACCAGCTGGCACTGATCGCATCAGTGCTTATGAGGAACCACGATCCTCTGATTAGACTAATTATAGTTTAATCTTATCTCTGATGAATTGTAGGGTGAGTTGTTCTATTATTAACAATATGTTAATAAATGAGCATATATGTGCATATATACGCAGTAATACCTTATTATAGGGGTATTATGACTTATTATAATTATTATAAATAGTTGGCATGGTGCTTAAGTTCCGTGCTGCTCTAGATATAATCCTTGAGCTGCATATATATGCCTTTATATGCATATATGTGCATTAATTCCTCTTTTTAGCAGAATTTGATGTTCTACTTCCTAATTTAGAAAGATCACATGGGTGCTTAGCACCCTGCAGCTCTAGTTATCTATCTAGAGCTTCTAATTCCTTTACACCTGATAGAGGCTCCCAGGTGACATCTCCTAGAGTATAATGTTTTGTTATATCATATCACACCAAGACTAACTGAACTCAAGTCTATATTGAGTAATTAGGTAGTACAAGTGTCAAGATATATGCTAGCACCTAATACGCCAGCACGCTACATGTGAACCATTGTGGACACTTATGGTGTCCACACTATATTATATAGCATATATGTACTTAATATACAATATATACAATATATATATTATTATTTATTATAATATATATAATATAACAGCCTTACACTGTTACATCCTCCCCGGCTGACTGCTACTAGCAGTCAACTATATAGATCATCTACTCCATGATCTAAATTCATAGCACTCTCATCTGGAAGAGTGCTCCTAGCACCAGTACTTACTGGTGCACTCATCTCTATATCTGAGCCTCCATGCGGCGGTTCCTCATCATAAGGAAGCGCAGGCTCATGCAATTGGTTATACACGTCTAAATCCGCATCCATTCGCTGCCAGCTAGATTCACCAGCCTTAGCCAGTTGTGGTGTGTGAGTCGAGTATTTTGACTGGATGTAACCAGTCAAAGGTTTCTTGCCCTTATTATGGGCAGGGGCACATTGGCGTATCTGCATATATGCAGTGTGTTCCGAGCCAGCAGCGCTATATGGCCGCTTCTCACCATCCCTTTCCATGTAAGGGATGATTTGCATGTAAATCTGTTCTCGAGAAAGAGAACAGTGCTTAAGGATCAGAGTGAGAAACTCTGCTCCTGTAGGTAATTTCACAGGGTCTGTGGTCTGTGATTCTTTCTTAAGTCCCTTTTTGATTTGGGACCCAGCCCTTACTGGGGTGGACGAATCCATAATCCACCTAGTAGTCTGGGAGTGTGGGAGAAGTGAATCTGTGTCAAATTCACTATATACTGTGTCAAAATTGATACAGCTTCCAAATATGGTTTTCATCCTGTCCATGAAAACTGCTTGGGGGATATCTGAAACTATCTTTGATATCCACTCAGCTACGTCTATGTCCTCTTTGAGGAAACAGCCTTTGTATTCATCCCTAATGGCATTAGGGACAATCATAGGGTTGGTGTACCAACCCTCGAATATATTCCACATGCGGAGCAACCAATGATTTGGTTGCTCGTCAGGCTTCAGAACTTTATTTCTGAAGCTGGAGTTCTCATCGAGTTTATGAGCACGTTTTCAAGAGTAAGTCCATTTTTCAGGACTTGCTAGTGGGTGAGAATTGACATCTGAAGAATAGACATCGGTTGGGGAAGTGACCGTCATTGAGCAATCACTGGATTGCTGTGAAGGCTGGAGACTCATGATTTGAGTTTTTCCCTAATTTTGATCTTGTCGAGGAGATCATCAATCTCCTCTTGAAGTCAATTGTTGTTTGACTTCTCTTCCACAAGCTCTTTTTCAAAAGCATTGCATTCATCACCTAGGTCAGTGATGTATTGCCTGAGTTTGGGCCACACCTCTTGTAGGTGGTCTAAAGTCTCATCACTAGTGAATGAGAATTTAGAGGGACTTTGTTCCATGTCCTTCAGTAGGTGCTTGATATATTCCGAGCACTGATCACACCCTTTCGGGTGGAAAACAAAGCAGGCACCTGAGATGGTGCCTAGTTCTATGTGAGGTCCTTCATGTTTGGCTTGTTGATTGCAAAAACACAATAATAAATCAGCAGCATTGCTGCTGCTAGTGTGTGGACTCATTTCTGAGTCCCTTTGTGTTATGGTAGTGACGATGTCACTACCTGTGCATGGTTTGTGTCTAAGTTGTAGATACCAGGCACGTGTGGGCAGAGGCTATTTATTCTCCACTGCAGCCTGAGACTGGCTGGCACTGATTGCATCAGTGCTTATGAGGATCCACGTTCCTCTGATTAAACTAATTATAGTTTAATCTTATCTCTGGCGACTCGTAGGGCGAGTTGTTCTATTATTAACACTATGTTAATAAATGAGCATATGTGTGCATATATGCATGGTAATACCTTATTATAGAGGTATTATCACTCATTATAATTATTATAAATAATTGGTATGGTGATTGAGTTCCATGCTGCACTAGATATAATCCTAGAGCTGCATATATATGTCTTTATATGCATATATGCACCTTAATTCCTCTTTTTAGTGGAATTTGATGTTCTACTTCCTAATTTAGGAAGATCATGTGGGTGCTTAACACCCCAAAGCTCTAGATATCTAGAGCTTTTAATTCCTTTACACCTGATAGAGGCTCCCAGGTGACATCTCCTAGAGTCCATTGAACTCTGAATTGCAATCCTTCATTGGTCCATTCATGGCCAATGATCTCATCAACAAACCATTCTTGTTCGTCATCCTACCAAAGTCATAGAAAGCTTTGGTTTCACAGTTCAGAAACCATGTATCATTATTAGGTATATATGGCCTAATAAGGCTATTGTGAAAGGTCATATGGATCTTTCTAGCTTTGAGCTCCTCAGGGAGTTCAAGTACAACATTGGAGCTCTCATTTCGAGCTTCCAGGACTTTATAAGGTCCTATAAACTTTGGTAAAAGTTTATGAGCCCGACCCTTTGGTAGGTTCAGGTTTTTGGTACTTAGATATACCAGATCACCAGGGGAATATTCTTCTCCTGTTCTACGCTTCTTATTCACAATAATTGTTT
This sequence comes from Sphaerobolus stellatus SS14, assembly GCA_000827215.1. Classification (NCBI taxonomy): domain Eukaryota; kingdom Fungi; phylum Basidiomycota; class Agaricomycetes; order Geastrales; family Sphaerobolaceae; genus Sphaerobolus; species Sphaerobolus stellatus. The sequence continues at coordinate 507,782 of KN837156.1, forward strand.
GTGTAATGTGACTCTCTATAATGGCATCATGTGTAGCCATTATATTCCATTTTGCTTGTTCAGCAAATTGTTTAATACCTTTATATTTGGTATTAAAATCAGTGGGTAGATTTATATGCGGCATATATCCATATATAATTTCAAAGGGAGCATATCCCATTGATTTGCTAGTACTGCTGTTTATAGTGAATTCTACCATTGGACAATGTTCTGCCCAATCACGCTGATCATTAGCAACTACTGTTCTTAGTATTTGCCCAATTGAACGATTTGCTTGTTCTGTTGCTCCATCTGTTTGAGGATGGAATGAAGTTGACAGTAATAGTTTAGTACCTATTAATCACTGTAATTCACTCCAAAATATTGAAGTGAGTTTAGAGTCACAATCAGTTACAATTGACTCTGGTAGTCCATGTAATCAGACTATTTCCTTCAAATACAACCATGCTACACCTCTAGCTGTAACATGTACATTTGTTGGGATTAAATGTACTTGTGATGAAAATCTATCAATGATTGCCATTAAATAATCATACTTTTCATCATTGATTCTGTCCTCAGGAAGAGGATCAACAAAATCAATACCTATCAAGACCCATGGTCCATTAGGTATTGGAAGGCTATGCAGTAGACCTACTGGTCTATGATTATCAGTCTTGGATATTTGACACTGTCCACATGACTGACAAAATGACTCAATATCATTTGCCATACTGGCCCACCAGTATGATCTACAAATATATTTCGCAGTTTTATGGGCTCCAAAGTGTCCTATAGTCTTATGTGTCTGGTCGATTACAATTTTGACCAGTCTTCTCCCCCTTAGAAAGGCATCCTCTGGGATGCAGAGAACATATCTACCAAGTTGATTTTTGGTAAATAGCAGTTTGCCCCACATGGCAAATTGTCTATGTGCAGAGACATCTGCGACAACTTTGGATAACAAACAAGTTGTCATTAATATAGTTATTTCTAGCTATATCAAGGAAAGAATTATCTCCTTCAATGTGTTGACGCAAATTAATTTTGTCAGCACCAGAATTGAAAACAATTACATCATCTTCATTATTAACATCAATTTGTTCACTTTCCGGTAAAACTAATTGATTTGCCTCTTCTTCCCTAGACTCAGGTCTTTCCCTGAGTCTTTTGGTATGTCGCACAGCAGCAGATACTCTAATTTCTCTATTTGCTGTTATCTCAACATACACTGCCAGCATTGAGGGATTTTCACCTGATGAAAACATGAGGAAAACATTAGAGGTCAGCCCCATTTTCACAGTGTTTTCCTTGGAAGAAAACATTGCTAGAAAATATAATTTTAGTAAGGTTTTCAATGCAGATTTATCAATGTTTTCACTGGGAAAAACCTTGAAGAAATCAGGGAAAAATGTTGGAGAAAATTGAGAATTCATCAAAGTTTTATCATCATCTTATAATGGTTTCCACCCCTGAAAACATTGGAGGAATTGGGCAAAAACATTGAAGGAAGCTTAATTTTCATCATAGTTTGTCCGCTGCTTTATCAATGTTTTTGGAGTGTAATACCTTAAAAATACAAGAGAAAAATCTTAGGAAGTGATTCAATTTCTAGGATGATTTTGCCATGATTTTATCATGTTTTTTTTTTTATTAGAAAAACATTAGATATAGACAGGGAAAATCTTGGGAAGTTTTTCAATATCAACAAGGTTGGTAGTGATTTTATTCAGCGTTTTCTGTAGGAAAAATCCTGGAAATAGCAAAGAGGAACCTTAGGAGGAAGTTTGGGTTGAATAATGTTTTATCAAGATTTCCCAAAGGTTTCCCAGAATGAAAAACTATGAAGATACATGAGGGATCACCCAGAAACTGATTTGACTTTCCTGAAGGTTGTTAATTCATAGTTTGGCATTGACAAGGCTGGATAAAGATTTTCAATCATGGATTAGTGTTATAAAGTCCAGATTAACAGCTGGATTAGTGTTGGTGATAAAATAGAGCTAATTCATATCAGATATCTGGATTAAGCTCATTCAATCCAGATAATGATTGGCAGTCAGGGATTGGCATTAGACAGTTCGGATTAACAACTGGATTGAGCTCATTCAATCCGGATGAGGATTAGCAGTCACAGATTGGCATTTTACAGTCTGGATTAACAACTGGATTGAGCTCGTTCAATCTGGATAAGGATTGGCAGTCATGGATCGGCATTAGACAGTC
>KN837157.1:2663-20801 GCA_000827215.1 Sphaerobolus stellatus SS14
CCTCCTTCAAGTTCAACTTCGAAAGCCTCCACGCCTGCGTTGCCGCTTATAACTAGGACTCAACATCTACCTCAAGTCAATCGGACTTCGCATTCGCATAATATCAAGCCCAAGTCGCATTCGCATTCAATAGCAACGCAAAGTCAAAGTCTGCAGAGCCCAACCGCCCCATTCTCTGGACCTCCATGCAAAGTCCAACCTCATTCTCGACTCCATCGCCATTCCTAATCCAAAGAATGGTTCTATTCCGCTCACACTCCAAGTCGAAAATGTGCTCGTCATCGTCCTGCATTGGCGTGTTCTCCATGTAAGAACATTTATACTAGGCATTGGGATGAAAGCGCGCGAGGAGGATCGTGCGGCTGGCTTGGCAAGACTGGGAGAAGATGGGATGCGATGGTTGGTTGGCTCTTGGGCAGATGGTATCTCTCAACGAAGGTTCGCGTTTCTTTAAAGGATATAGACGACGTTGCGGTGCTGGTGGAGGACGTCTCTACATCGTTTAGGAATCTCTAATCGAGGTAAATGCTTGAAGTGGCATACTTGGATCATATATTCTGACTGATGCGTTACATGGTACTCTTTAGGACGGCGTTATCCGCGAAAAGAATGACGAAGCGGAGGACATGCGATGGACAATGATACAACTGGGGAATATCAGTGCGACAACTGGTGTTCCGCGATGGGATGCTAGAGTCTGAAGTCAATGCTGGACGTTGATGTATGTTCGTGCGTCAGTTATCGTCGAAGACATAAGCTTCATAGAATAAGCGTACTGAAGCGGATTACGGACCTTGGCTATCAAGCACGCGCAACGAATAACAGCGCGATCACTGTGTCCCTTGATGGGATGCCCGGAGTGCAGTCTTGAGTCGATGCTGGGCTGGAATGGATTACGCTCGTCAATCGTCATCGAAGATGCAAACTCATGGAACAGTCATACTGAAGAGGTCTATGGATCTTGGCTATTGATCCTGCTTGCAGCGGCCAGCGATGAAGACGGGACGTCATTGAGCTTCAGCCCGTGCACGCTGCGAGGATAACACCGGCTCCGGCGCTTCAACGATAACGGTGTCAACTCTAGGATGCTCTTTTGCTGACTCTATTGCTAGGAGACGAAGGCGAGGGCAAATGCACGGTGCCGACCATTGGAGGCTGAGCGCCGGCCGTGACAAGTACAAATCACAGCTGGCCTTCCGACATCTCTTGTCCCAATAGCAAGTACTTAAGTGTGTGCATATATTTGCTCGTTACTATGTTCTCACAGTGTGCTATCCGATCTCAGCAGCGTCCTACGCCGAGCTCATTAAGCCGTCTCCTTCGCTGACTGTCGTCAATCAAGCGTACTCGTTGGACGCTCAGTTCCCTTCATTACTTCTCGTTCACGTTTCTTATATTACTGACATATCCTCTTTGATTGTTTCGTTTATTGTCACATTCCTCCAATTCGCTCGCTTCCTTCCTATCTTCCCTTCTCGTATCTGTTCATTCATTTCCTCTCATCTCTTTCTTTCTATTCCTCTATATTAGGGTTCGTCCTTGACGCTGCTGTTGCTGTACATGGCAGACATCCTTCAACTCTTGAACGCCACCTCGGCCACATCCCTGACGACCTTCCACCAGCGGCAAACGCAACACTCAGAAATCCTTACTTGCTGTTTATATCCTAATTCGATTTTAATTCGGCCTTATTCTTTAATGACAACATCCTAATGGCAGCTCTATACTGTCAACAAAACTCGATTAATTAGCTCGTCGATGTCTTTATTCCTTTGACCGACCATTGGAAATTCGACCCTCAACCCTATAATGAAAACGGCTTTCCGCGCTTGCGTACACTAACAAATGTCTCTACCGTCGAGAGGGGCTTGCTCCCGTCATCTTATACCCTTCTTGCGGGTCTGAATGGCGAATGGGGTATGGTATGGGTTGGGGAATCGGTGCGAGAATAGTCGTGCGGCAAAAGGAGGAGCGGCACCGTTGTTAGGAATGAGGCAGCGGAAGGAGCTCGAAATGCGAAAGGTGAGGATATTTATTTAATTCAGTGCCATTAATATTTTATAGTTTCACTTTTGTTTTCGTAGTCAGCCTTTACAAAATAATAAACAGGTACGTATATGTGGTCCGCTCCTGTTATATTCGGTTTGTAATCATGCTTTCGTTCGACAAGTCAGATTATCCTTCCGCCATGTTACCTTTTTACAGATATGATTTATTGGTTGCTCGCCGGTACGAGGGTAATTTAGTATTCGGCACTGCGTCCTTACGAATGAAATAAGCATTATGAATCTCATTGGATATCATTTACTAAGTTATGTTCAAGGGCTGCGGTCGACGTACTCATTGCGTATTTTGATTATCTCGATTATTTTTGGGTGTTCAATTGAATTATATGGCCGCCCTGATTTGAACATTGTTTTCCCAGTTAATCGTGATTCTTCAAGGGCCAAATTGGCAAGTTATATATTGTTTCCTTGAGATGACGGGACAAGTACAAATTTTCTATTATCAAGGCTAGTTGCACCATCGAAAGGCGACATGCTAGTGTTATTTTAAGTACCAGCGAAAAGATGTGTCTTGTCCGTGGATATATTTGAAAAAATCCTATGCAGCGTGTGACCAAGCTGTCATGGCTGGCGACAGTGTGTTATGTAAGAGGCTGTAAAGATATAGATAACTTGCTGTCTCATTCGAAGGATAGAGTGCATGTGACCGAGCTATCCAAGGTCGGCACGCTCGAGGCTGTACGAGGCAGCACTGCCAGATATGGTCAGTTCTCACCGTCGTGCTAATCTCTCCACCCACCCTCACCATACCTCATATCTCGCCGTGTAGGGTGTTTCTGTCATTTTTCCTTTGACTGCAGATTGCTCAAAGTTGCCTTTGATCCCAATCTGTAGGGTTTCCCACCGACATTCGTATTGACAAGTTAGCATGTTTAAGAAGTTGAAGACTAAGTTCCGCTCGAGTCATGGTACTACTTCTAGCACCAGCGACCATGCCAGAACGACGGACTCTGTACTGCCTACTATGCAAATACCACAAGCTATGTCACCTTCGACATCCACTCCCATCCCAGTTCTCAGCACGGTAGATACCGTTTTAGTTATCTTAGAGGATGTAGGGAAGCTTGTTCAAAGATTTCCGTACATCGAAGGCATTGCTGGAATTTTGAGCGGAGTGATAAGGATTAGGCAGGTTTGTGTTTTATTTCATCTTGAGTTAGTAGCCAGTGTATATTGAACCAGAATTGTTAAATATAGGAAATGAAAGATGCAGAAGATTATTGCAAGGAGGTGATAGACAATGTAGTGGATCTATCCGGTGAAATTCTCTTGGAATTTCAAAGGATACCTGAATCAATGGGAAAAGATCACAATCTCCAACGTGACTTGGAAGAGTATTCTGAGTATGTTTTTATCAAGGATGTTTGGATATGTTCTAAATTACCACAATAGGTTTCTGAATGAAGTGCACCATGATATTGAAAAATATTGGGAAGCTTATCAAAGACGGAATCCACTTGTTAAGTGGATATATCGACAACCTGAAACTATCATGAAGCTGGAGAAAAAGACCATAAAATTGAAGGAGAAATATGAGGTAACTCACAATAGGGTTATCAGCCACATTAAGCAACTAATTACAGTATGATTAGAGTCGTGTTCTTTTTAATATTGCAACAATAGTCAATAATCTTCAAAATGTTTCTCATGGGTATGATATCCTCCATGTATTGCATATGTCATGTTAATTGAATTACACAGCACATCTGCTGGTCCCTCTCCTCCATGGACTCCCATTCCCTTTCCAGCTTCTATGTTGGGAAGAGAAAATGAAATGGAAAATATGCTCTCTCATATGAGAGCCAATAAGCCTCTTCGTATTGTCATCCTCGGTCCTGGGGGGATGGGGAAGACAACATTAGCTCTTCATTTCTTGCATACAGGGAGTGTCATCAATGCTTATCCCTCACAACTCTTTATATCATGTGAGGGAAGAAATTCATTGGATGAGCTGTTATTGGACATAGCAGAGCAAGTCCAAATCCCTCCTGAGCAGAGAAAGGAGTATTTACAAAATCAAATACTTGGAGCTCTCAAGAAACTTCCTACAATTATCTGTCTTGATAACTTGGAGACACTCTGGGAGCCTGCTACACTACGTACAATCACAGAGGACTTCCTAAATCATCTCTCAAGTATCCAGACCCTTGGACTTATTGTGACTATACGAGGAAATCAGCGACCCAATGGAGTCACTTGGCCTCAGCCTTTGTTAAAACCTCTACCAGCTTTGAAGATAGAGAGTTCTTTGAAGACATTTGAAAAGATTGTTGGTTTTCAACCTGATGAGAATGTTCAAAGACTTATCAAGGAAGTAGAAGGCATTCCACTTGCAATCACATTGATTTCTAACCTAATATGGGATGAGGCAGAATCACCAGAAGCCTTATGGAGCAGATGGCAAAAGGAGAAGACTAAAGTTTTAGAAACTGGGCAGGACAGAAAATCCAGCCTCTCAATTTCTATCAACTTATCCTTCAATAGTCCAAGGATGACAGAGGATGCAAGAGAGCTGCTTCACCTTCTATCTTTCCTACCAGATGGATTCTCTAATGCCAATCAGATGCTGGAAGACATTCAAAGATATATTCCTCAGTTTCGTCAAGCTCTCACTGTCCTTAAAAGTGTAGCATTAGTTGATATTGACCAGCAGCTCCAACGTATTCATGTTCTATCTCCAATCAAGCATTTGACTCTAGAATGTGCAAGTTATTTTAGATTGCAGAAACCTACAACAGAATTCTTTGTAGATCTTCTTTCAAAATACCAAGATAAGACCAGTGTTCAAGCACATCAAGTAATAACCCCAGAATTTTATAACATATCATACATTCTGAATGGCTGCTATGATGGAGGTCAGCCAGAACTAGATATCATTCAGGCAACCATCAACTGGACAAATTGGGCAATGTATTTAGGCAGACCTTTGGACAAACTCATTACACGTGCCATAGAGAATGCTAATAAAACAGATCTGAAAGCAGACTGTTATTCTGCACTTGGTCACATGTGTATGTATAAGAATAGTGTTCATAATGCCAAAATTGCATTTCAGAATGCCTTGGAACATCATAGGCAAGCACACAATGACATTGGGCAAGCTAATGATCTTCTGGGTTTGGGGGGATTGTATATGCATCAAGGCCAACTGGAGGAAGCTGAGAAGAGCTTTCAGGATGCTTTGGAACTTCACAGGCAGGCTCAGGATGTCTGTGGGCAAGCTAATAATCTTCGGAATCTTGGGAGATTGTATATGCACCAAGACCAGCTGGAGGAAGCTGAGAAGAGCTTTCAGGATGCTTTGGAGCTTCACAAGCAGGTTCAGCATGTCCTTGGGCAAGCTGATGATCTTCAGGATCTTGGAGGATTGTATATGCGCCGATACCAACTGAAGGAAGCTGAGGAGAGCTTTCAGGATGCTTTGGAACTTCACAAGCAGGCTCAGGATGTCTTTGGGCAAGCTAATGATCTTCAGGATCTTGGGGGATTGTATATGCGCCGAGGCCAGCTGGAGGAAGCTGAGAAGAGCTTTCAGGATGCTTTGGAACTTCACAAGCAGGCTCAAGATGCCCTTGGGCAAGCTAATGATCTTCGAAATCTTGGGGGATTGTATATGCGCCGAGGCCAGCTGGAGGAAGCTGAGAAGAGCTTTCAGGATGCTTTGGAACTTCACAAGCAGGCTCAGTCTGTCCTTGGGCAAGCTAATGATCTTCTGAATCTTGGGAGATTGTATATGCACCAATGCCAGCTGGAGGAAGCTGAGAAGAGCTTTCAGGATGCTTTGGAACTTCACAAGCAGGCTCAGCATGTCCTTGGGCAAGCTAATGATCTTCGGAATCTTGGGGGTTTATATATGCATCGAAACCAGCTAGAGGATGCTGAAAGGAGCTTCCAGGATGCTTTGAAACTTCATAAGCAGGCTCAGTCTGTCCTTGGGCAAGCTAATGATCTTCAAAATCTCGGGGGCTTATATATGCACCCAGACCAGCTGGAGGAAGCTGAGAAGAGCTTTCAGGATGCTTTGGAACTTCACAAGCAGGCTCAGGATGTCCTTGGGCAAGCTAATGATCTTCAGGATCTTGGGGGATTGTATATGCACCAAGACCAGCTGGAGGAAGCTGAGAAGAGCTTTCAGGATGCTTTGGAACTTCACAAGCAGGCTCAGGATGTCCTTGGGCAAGGTAATGATCTTCGGAATCTTGGAGGATTGTATATGTGTCAAAACCAGCTGGAGGATGCTGAGAAGAGCTTCCAGGATGCTTTGGAACTTCACAAGCAGGCTCAGTCTGTCCTTGGGCAAGCTAATGATCTTCAGGATCTTGAGGAATTGTATATGCACCAAGGCCAGCTAGAGGAAGCTGAGAAGAGCTTTCAGGATGCTTTGGAACTTCACAAACAGGCTCAGGATGTCCTTGGCCAGGCCCATGACCATCAATGCCTTGGAAGACTATATATGCACAGTGACCAGAATAATCAGGCTGAAACTAGTCTTAATACTGCTCTTGCACTTTTTAAACAGATCAATAGACAAACCAATGAAGCTTTTGTTCTTGAACTCTTGTCTCAACTTGGTATACAGGCTTAATACAGATTAGTACTCCCAGGCTGTTCTTTCTCCTTTGTATATCATAATCATAATCAATAGTTATTAAATTGTAATTTGATAGTATTCATAATCTGATGGTGCTAATTATTGGTTCAGGTTTGACTGAATGGCAACCAAATTGATGTGCTTAATATGACCCACAAAATTTAGCACTGTCAAATTGGAATAAGTACACTCTAATACCAACATACAGATCATTGACTATACCATCTCAGCTTTCCAGTATGTGTATTGGACTAATCTGTATCCTCCATTTCAACAGGTCTGCTCTATAAGGCAAGCAGCCATAGTCATTAGAAATTTGCACACATTCAACATCTTAATTCAGTTATCCCTAACTTTAAACCATTAGTGCACTCAGTATTTGATATTGCTATTGAATACCAAAGTCATACTGTACTGTACTAGCTAGTATGTAACCCATCACAAGAATAGTAGTAATTGATAAGCATTGTATCATATTGTATCAATGTAAAGAACCCATGGCCTTTGAGTGAAGTGGAGATGAAAACAGAAAATGAAATAGCGAAGGAAATCCTGCATGTCTGTAAGTATGTCTGTAAAGCTTCGAAAGCCGAAAGTTGAAGTCCAAGGGTGAAATCAAAAGGCGAAGCGAAAATACCACGGATGTGAACATCACATCACATACCCCTCCACCTTAACCTCCTGTGCCCTCCCCGGCATCCTCCCAAACAACGGCGTGCCTAACCCCACACTCGCACTCGCACCCGCATTCCTCCCATTCACACCCTGACCCTGACCCTGCCCACTAGGAAGTGTATACAAAAACGCCATTGGATTCAGACTCTCCCTCTCCCTGTTCAAGCTCGGACGACGCGCACGATGAGGGTTGAAGGCCTTCGTATTGGTGTCGGTGTTGGGATTGCCGTTGAGAGTGTTGCTAGCAGCAGTGGTGGCGAGGTTGGGGTGTGAATTGCCGTTGGGAATGGGCACAGACTGGAGGTGAGGGCTTGTAGGGTTCGAGTGAGATTGAGATTGAGCATTGTGAGAATGCAAGTTGGTGTTGATGCCATTGTTGGTGGTGGTGCCATTAGAAGTAGTGTCAGAATTAGTGTTAACGTTATTGGATTTAGTGTAGGCAGCGATCAAGGGACAAAGGCTTTCGAGTTGCATCTGGAGTTGGTTTAGCGTTGCGTTGATGTGTTGGAGAGGGGGTGGGACTGTTGTGGATCCATTGCCAGGTGTGGGTTGATCATGTCTGTGGGACATAATCAGCATTGCCATAATGAAAGGAACATAACGAAGAAAGGATGCAAGGTGCGAACGAAGAGATATGAAGACTGCAAACGGAAGAAAGCAAATAACGCGCAAGGAAACGAAACGACGATAACGCACGAATGCCCGAACAATAAAAGTGGCACAGCAAACAAAGGGACAAAAGGACGAAAGGCCAAACGACACAAACGACGAAACAAAATATGAGAAGAGAAGGACACTCAGTCCTCGCCTTAATCCCCAATCCCTGCAATGTATGCAACAACGGCTCGACCGAAATCCCATACCCCCCATCCATGCTCATCCTGCCGAGCCCTCCAGCGCCACCAACAGCAACGCCCTCTGGACTCTGATGCTGACTCTGATAACCTCCTCTGCCAATGCCATTCCCGTTCGCATTCACATTCGTATTCGGATGGCCATGTCGAGCGCCAGTCGCATTATGGACATTCCCACTACCGCCGACGTTGTTGTTTGTATCTTGCTGGTGAGGAGCCTGAGGCGCAGCGTATATGTCTTGATATATGGCGGCGAGCTTTGAGCTTCAGTTTATCTTACAGTGTGGTTGGGGTGGGGAGGAGGGTGGGCCCTATGAAGGATTATAACGTTAGCGCGAGAACATGACAATGGAACGAGATTGACGAGAAGCGAATGAGAGACGATGAGGGTAACGATAAATAAGAGAGAGATACACACCATAGCCTCATCAGCAAATGACCTGCAACCGCCCACTGTATCCCCTAATCAACCTTCCATGGAGTTTGTTACGAACATCTTGGGCCGCGGCACGGTTATCGGATCTAAACACGAGCAATGCAATCAGCATACACACACAAACATACCAACGAAAGAAGAAGAGAGAAGGATGAGGTGGAAAGACGCGACCCCATTAAGACATGCACCAAAGAGATGGGAAGAGATGGAACACCAACGAAAGAAAGACGTGACGCGACCCTATGGAACGAAGAGGTGGGAAGAGACAGAACACCGACGAAGAACTCAAAGAGAGAAGGAAGGAAATGCGCACTGAATATAGACAACAAGCTGCGGAGCAGCCTCGTATCAGCGAATAATCGACTCCCGCGAATGACGTGCGGCGCGACGAGCACACGGAGGGTTGGGACATCAATGTTCATGGGGAGTCTAGCAGTACAGCGTTTTAGCATCATTCAACAACATGGCGATAAAAAGGAACGAAGTAGTGGAGATAAGAAGGAACGCAAGCAATGAATGAATAAAAGCAGAAGAAGAAACGCACCCCTCAATATAAACATCCCCTCTAACCTCCTCACCACCCATCGCACCACCAACACCCATCGCCATCCCAATAGACGAATTCTCGACGAGCCAAGGCCAAGATGCGGATACGAGGTAGAATGCGCGAACCCGAGTTCGGGGACGTAAGCAGAGACGGACGGGTGGGGGCTCGTTATGTTGATGAGGGGCGGTGAGCGCGCGATTTTGTGGGCTTGCTGTTGATAAAAGAGAAGGAAGGGGCGTTAGTAGGGTTTGGTGATAAAGTGGGACCACGGTAGGGTCGAAGGGGAAGGAGGGATGGGGAAGGATGAGATGGGACAGGACAGGATGGATGGAATGGCTTACTTTAGCAAACGTAGGGTGGAGATTATGGTGCGAGCGGGGGACGTCGATGCATTTTGCGCGGTGTCTACGGTGTCGAAGCTAACAAGTGTGGAGTTAGAACGACGACCTCAAGGAAGGATCGGCGTGGGATGTGGACGTACAGGACGAAGCCGTATCCTCTGTACGCATATTATATTAGCGATCAATGAGTGAAGAAAGACATGAAAGCGGACATACGATGGGTGATCGGACAATTGACGAGTAAAAGTGCGACAGTGCGGAGCGAGCGCGTAGAGTTGTTCGGCTTTGAAGTGCGGAGGAAGGCCGTTGATGTATACGTTGGTAGTCCTTTTAACATGCCGTGTCAGTTGATTATGCGCGACGAGAAGACGAGACAGGCACTAGAGAGGATTAGGCGTGTTGATCGAGTAGGCAGCGGCGATGGCAGCCAGGGATGGAGGAGGGATATTGCATGAGCTAGTGGACGCTGTGGCGCGCGGAGATAAAGCGGCGTTAGTTAAAGTTAAAGTCGACGCGTCAAAGCGGAGACTCACATATTTGAGTGCTAATGGACGAAGATGAAGTAAAGACGAGACGGTAGACTGCGATTGGAATGGCGTGATGGTTGGTTGCTGTTGTGTATTTGCGTTGATGGTGGCGGTTGGAGTGGGGTTAGCGGTATTGGTAGTTGGCGTTGGCGTCGGTGTCGGGTTGGCGCGCCACTTTGGGCTCGTTGTACGCGACGGAGATTGCAATTGCAATTGAAGCTGCAGTTTTGCTTGCTTGGTGGCGGACGGAGGCGGCGTCGGCGTCATGAGCGTGATAGCAGGGTGTTCATCGGAGAACGTGGTCTAGCGTTGAAATCGAAGTCGAAGCTGCAGCTGTTGGGTGCAGGATCGGAGTAGGAGGGCAGGGGAAGAGTGGGCCTCGAGATGCATGGCAGTGTACCGTATGCAACGACTTCACCACCAGAGCGCATGTTCAGCATCCCGTCATCACCCGGTGACTCTCCCCAACGCTGTTTGGATGAAACCCATCTCATAGACGCGATACGTTGAATAATATACGTGTTAGAAGATAGTAACAGCAATGTGTGTATACCAATTAATACCTAATAGACGACAATGGATGCTCGCTGTTGTACGTGACTGCGTACGACGTGCGGCCCGGCCGCCCGTAACCCGAAACAGCGGCCAGCGAGCTCATCCAACACCATCGTCGTTAACGGGACCTCTGGTAAGTACACGGTCTCTCTTCGTATACTTCATACCTAACGCCGTGTCTTATTCGTAGTATCCACGTCGCACGAACTCATCCTCCATCGCTAGCCGCCATGGCTGCTATTTCCCGCCTCCTTCGCCGACCGTCGTCGCACATATTTGCTCGATTGACACGCTCAGTACGCGCTCAGTACTCTTAGATAGGTATCCTCGATGTTTTGATGCATTTATTATCGACTGACGTGTCGTATCCCGTCATAGGAGGTCTAGCTGGCTGCTGCATGGTCGGCCTTCCACCCTTCTCCAGAGCTCTGCAACCTCCTCGCTAGCAAAGCTTGTTACGCGCTCCGCTATTTTTTAGCTCTTCGGTTAACTATGGTATGTCCATTGCTTTCTTGGTAGATTCTAATTGCTAACTTCGTTGTGCTCGTACTAGTGTTTACCACACAGTCTTGTTCGTGCACGACATCCCCAATTCGTCCAGCACGGCCGTCTACCATCACTGCAAGCTTCTAGGTTGTAATAAATCCCTTCGAAGACGCTTTAACGCGTGCGCTGATCGGACACAACCTCCATTTCCACTAGCCATACTAACCTTCAGCTTATCGCAGCTCCTCCACAAAAATCCCAAAATAATCGCCTTATATCGCTCGTTATTAAAATCACCCCATACGTCTTCGAGCTTTTCAGCCAGCCCAGGTCATTGCCACGACGAGAGGAAAATCGCTGACTTGATGAGGCGGTTGGCGGAGGTCATAGTTAGATTGAAAGGTATGTTCTCTTTATTATCGCTGTTGTTTTATCCTCTTATCATTGGTTCTAGATTAACTGTGAACATGACGTATAGGCATCGAAGTACCTACTCTCAACGCCGCACATTCCGCCATATCAGTCGATTCTTCTCAGATACGCGCAGCCTCAATCATAAGGACTGCTTTCGCTCTTTTGGTATGTATTTTCCTATTTCCCTATTAATGTATCCTGATTTCGTTATTCGTAGTCCGATATTCTTCCTACTGGAACCTTGGCAATGAATCAATAATCGAACCGCAGAACGAAACATCCACGACATTTCTTTATTTTCGTTCCATCCGCTGTCCAGAGTATAGTTGAGAGACTATCCTTCACTGTAACGTATATTCTCATTCCGTCCATATGTATACCTCTTCATAACATTATTCCACCAAAGATCTTCAGCTTCACCTCACCTCATCCTCCCAATCTAAATCCTAAAATCGCCGCTACCTATCAAGATATCACATCCGCTCCTCATGATCTGAATACATCGTAGGAACGTTGCGATTTTCAGCTATTTCTCTCCTTTTCACTCTCTTAATGTCGTTTTCTCCACCCAGGATCTACCCTCCCCAACTAAACCGAAAGGACTTCTTTGTGTATCAACTCCAAGACATCTATTCGATGCTCGCTATCGAACCTCGTCCAATGAGCTGGCATGTGAATGGGACCAGCGTTGGAGATGGAGGTGTATTATAATGAGAGACTGCCTAAGGATCAATCGCTGGATGGACATCTCAGATCTCAGACTTGGAAGAGATGGTGGGAAGGTGAGATCCGCGGCGCTGCAGCCATTCTACGTACCTTATGGCACGGATGGAAGTGAGTGCATTTCTTTCGTTACATTTTTTTTGAACATTTTTTCTTTTTAATTCTTATTCCTTTCGTTGTTTTCCGTTACTTCATTATCATTCCTTGCTTTCGCCCCTCATTCTATGTTTTCTTTTCCTTCAGCCGTTTGCCATTCCCCATCTTTTTTTCTTTCCCTGGGTGTTTACGCTCCTTCGCTTTCTACGATCCTTCCTTCCCTGCATTGTTTTGCTTCATTAACGCGAATTCCGAGATTCACTATACTTCCTAGACACTACCCAACCCTCGAAACCACGCTACGACAATCTCATCTCATTCCTTAAATGCCTTCATCCCTTGCTGGCTGATATACTTACCTTTATTCTCCAATCCGGCTATGCACTGTGTCCCAAATTCCAATTTAGTTCACTCGCAGTCTCCTGAATTCTTACTTTAGTGCTGCATAACTGCATTCTTCCTACAGACTGGCACGCCATGACGACGTTAACGAGCAAGGAAGCGAGGCTTACCTCGGCGATAATCGAGTAATTAACTTTAGTGCATTAGCCCCATTTAGTCTTGTAGAAGAGTAAGTATAGGAGTAAAAAGCCATCGATGTATCTAGTATTCATATGATGCGTCGATAATACAAAGCATGCTGATAGAAGATATATTATATACAGGCGTGTCTTGAGCGTTTTATCGAGTAGGTATGCGTCGGTGAAGGAGGCAGACATGACCGCGTCGCTTGTACAGTGTAATGGAGACCGCTCGCTTTGAATCGTGTCTAGCATCGATACGAAGATCCTCAAATTTACTTACTTGAGTGCTCGTAAACGACGACGAAGTGCGGGTGGATGCTTCGCTCACGCTGCTTCGGCCAGCCCGGGCCGCTTCCCGCGATTCTTGCTCAACACCGCACACCATTGCATGCCGCTGGCCAGTGTCCAGTATACATGGCAGGGCCTCAGCTACATCACCTCGCTCGCTTTCATTTAATAATATTATTCAGGTAGGTACATTATTCATCCTTGTCCCGTTACTGTTTGCTAACGACATACTTATGTCTGCAGCGTGTACGAGGCTTGAGCTCAGCAAGGCATCCGTCGCGGCCGGTTGCTTCAATATGACCTATTATTGTATTGAAGTACGTCTATTCCATGTATTTACGTTTCGCATACCAACTGATGTATTCTAGTCAATGAACGGCTTCGAACCCATGCCATCTCTTGGACTCTACATCTCACAATGCATCCTAGCGCAGAAAGGACATCCTCTATCGTACTTATACATGTCGACTATCTGCAAAGTTCTCATCCATAAGCTCTTACTTCATTGATTATCCGTGGTTAACGTTGTTGCAGAAGCCGTCCGCTTCGTTCCGTGCCTCAGCGCCCTCATATGTGAACCTATCTGACTACTCATTCAAGTAGATGGAATTTTGGAGTGATTTAGCTTCGAGATGCTATATGTCGTCTAACAACGCGTCAACGTCCTCCATCCATGTCGAACCTTTCATCGTATCGTCTCAAGCAACCTCCCCATGCATCATTCCATGCCTCTTCCACCAGCTACTTTTAACCCTCTCGCCAACTCCCTTTTCAACATCAACCGCTTTCGCCACATCATCAACGTCTTCAAACTCTTCACGTATCATCAACCTCAAACCATCTCGTCGACGTCGGACCATGTGAGACTGAATGGGTTCGTGTGGTTGAGGTACGTGTTCCTTTCTCTGTCTCCATTTATTCTGGCTAATGGTGGAGTAATAGATGATTGATGCTCCCTATGCCTGTGGACTCACCCTGAAGTTGTGCGTACGCATGTTGTCTGCAGGCGTCGGTTTTGCTGATACGCGATTGAGATCGCCGCAGCTTCCTCAACACGGTGCGTCTTTTGTTTATCTTCCGTGCACGTTTGAGGTAACTCAGTTATATTTCATAGAGCCAAAGACTGAGCTACCAGACATCCGCAAGCAACCCCATGTATCGGGCCGTCTATTGGCGATGACAGCAGGCGTCCATGTGATCTTTCCTTTAGAATCCTTGGTACGATTTATTCTCATTGCCATTCTGGCCATATCCTTACGCTATCTTAGTACAATTCTGTTAGAGTCATTCGCATGTGATGCGAACAGAGTCGAAGTCATTCTTCGGCTGTTGCTGGAAGCTTGTTATGGCCAAGTACTCTGTTGGTACAGCCGTTATTACATCCGTTGTGAGGATCTGGACCTGTGAATGAATTTCGTGCATTCTTACATTCATCCGTCTCTTTGCTTCCTTCACGCCCTTTCCTTTGCATTTCTCTCTAAATATAAATTTCGAAATACTCATTCTCTTTCACAGACGCTGCATGGACGCCGGTCCCTTATTTTCCCCAATCTATCGGAATCGTTCAGCACGACGCTGAACCTACTCAATGTTCAGTTCGAAGTCTCTGTGTCTTCCTACAATCTGTAACCGGGCTCGACCTCCGCTTACCAATCCGACCTCGCATTCCAACAACATCAACGTGCTGGGGATTTGGAGGTGGAGAACGGGAATCCTCGGTGCATCAGAAACCGAATCAACCGCCGTAATTTTTCTCGTGAGTATTATAATGGCATTCAATATTGTCTAAACCAAGGTATCGTTACTCAAAATTGGCGAACACTCCCCCAGATCCACTGCATCTCCAAAGCTTTCGTTGCTGGCAACTCATAAATCCTACACCTTCAAAAAATTTAATCTGCAGTTTCATCCTACGTCATTCCAACTGATATTCACAGTCGCATTTCACGACAGTATAGATTCAAGCCACAAGTCCAGACCTCGTCTCTGTCTCTATTACCTCAACTTCCGCACCGATTCCAATCGCTCGTCGCCTCAAAGACGTCTTCACTCATCTACGCTCGAGGTCGCGCACGTCTTCGAAACTGTTAACGCGGAGGCTGGAGCGGCAGGGACGAGGAGGGATGGAGCATCGTTGTTAGGTATGAGGCGGTGGAAGAAGATAGGGAATGACCGGGTAAGGGGATTCATTTGATTTCGGTGGCGTTATTATTACTCATATCTTTCCCTTTCACCTTTCGAGGTCTGCTTCTCTTATATCACTTTATCAGTAACTCTTGACAGCAATAAATCTACAGACCTAAACACCTTACCCTCTCGACGTAGTAGTATGCGCTTTTAAATAAAATTATAACGATATATATTAATTGTGAATATCTATTCGGGGATAGGAATTGACAGGTGACAGATGTCGTTGACAGCGGGAAAATGTTAGCAAGAAGTTGTATATAGTGTATTGATAACTCTCCAGCTCATTCGATGGTAAGAATACATGTGTGGGAGAGCTGTCAATGTGTTGGCACGGCTGCAAGGGCGTGACGCGCTGGCTGATCAGCTCTCATCGTTGTGCTCTCTTCATCCACACCGTCACCGTCTCCCTCACATTTCGCAGTAAAGGTATGCTTTTATCTTAGTTGTGCACCTAGGCCCTATTTTCATCATTCATATTTAGGGATATTCTCTTTGAAATTGTCAATGTCTAAGAAGTTAAACACTCCGGCTCGACTCGGCCATGGTATCGCTCAAGCCATCAGTATTGGAAGACAGGTTGCAGTCCCTACAACGGAAATACCGGGTGCATTACAGCCCACAAATTCAATGTCCAGCACCATCCCTGTTGTAGATGCAGCAGACACTGTCCTGGTTATTCTACAGGATGTAGGAAAGCTTGTTAAAGATCTCCCTTACATAGAAGGCATAGCAGGAATTTTGAGCGGAGTAATCAAGATTCACCAGGTTTGTGGTTTAATTTATGTTATTAAGCTGTGAGGTGGGGTTAAAATATGTGTAGGAAATGAAAGATAAAGAGGAGTATTGCAAGGAAATGTTAGGTGATGTGCTAGACATGTCCAGTGACATTCTCTCCCAACTTCAAGCAATATCTCTCTCAGCTGGAAAGGAACGATTGGAGCCTTTTCGAAACGACTTGATGAAGTACTATCAGTATGTCATTATCTTGACTATTAAATATTATCCTTAATAATCACAAAAGGCTTTTGAGGGAAGTGTACTCCGATCTTAAACAGTATCATCAAGACTACCAAAACCGATCCAAACTTATCAAGTGGGCATATCGAAAGCCTGATGCTATCAAGAAGATTGAGAAAAAGGTTAAGAAATTTAAGGATGAATATGATGTAAATGACTGTGTATTAATTGGGAGACATTTGAGATACTGATTCCGAGATTATTAGAGACATGCAATACTCAACATTGCAATGATGATTGCAACTGATAACCCTCCCAAGTATGTCATATCTCTTTTCAATTTGCATTTTCTGACTAGAATCACTACTAGGATATCTCCTGTTCTCCCACCCCCTTGGACTCCAATTCCAATCCCAGCTCCTATGTTTGGAAGAGATAATGAACTGAAGGATATGCTTTCTCACCTAATGCCTAATAAACCTCTTCGTATTGCCATCCTTGGACCAGGTGGCATGGGGAAAACAACATTAGCTCTTCATTTCCTAAATACAGGAAATGTCATCAATGCTTATCCCTCACAACTCTTTATATCATGTGAGGGAAGAAATTCATTGGATGAGCTGTTATTGGATGTAGCAGAGCAAGTTCGAATTCCTTCTGAGCAGAGAAAGGAGTATTTACAAGATCAAATACTAGGAGCTCTCAAGAAACTTCCTACAGTTATCTGTCTTGATAACTTGGAGACACTCTGGGAGCCTGCTACACTACATACAATCACAGAGGACTTCCTGAATCATCTCTCAAGTATCCAGACCCTTGGACTTATTGTGACTATACGAGGAAATCAACGGCCCAATGGAGTCACTTGGCCTCAGCCTTTGTTAAAACCTCTACCAGCTCTGAAGATAGAGAGCTCCTTGAAGACATTTGAGAACATTGTTGGTATTCAACCGGATGAGAATGCTCAAAGACTTCTCAAGGAAGTAGAAGGCATTCCACTTGCAATCACATTGATTTCTCACCTAATACGGGATGAAGCAGAATCACCAGAGGCCTTATGGAGCAGATGGAAAAAGGAGAAGACTAAAGTTTTAGAAACTGGGCAGAACAGAAAATCTAGCCTCACAATTTCTATCAACTTATCCTTCAATAGTCCAAGGATGACAGAGGATGCAAGAGGGCTGCTTCACCTTCTATCATTCCTACCAGATGGATTCTCTAATGCCAATCAGATGTTGGAAGACATTCAAAGATATATTCCTCAGTTTCGTCAGGCTCTCACTGTGCTCAAAAGTGTAGCATTAGTTGAGATTGACCAGCAGCTGCAACATATTCATGTTCTATCTCCAATTAAGCATTTCACTCTGGAATCTGCAAGTTATTTTAGATTCCAGAAACTTACAACAAAATTCTTTGTAGATCTTCTTTCAAAATACCAAGATAAGACCAGTGTTCAAGCACATCAAATCATAACCCCAGAATTTTATAACATATCATATCTTCTGAATGGCAGCTATGATGGAGGTCAACCAGAACTGGATATCATTCAGTCAACCATCAACTGGACAAAATGGGCAATATATTTAGGCAGACCCTTGGATAAACTCATTACACATGCCATAGAGAATGCTGATATAACAGATCTGAAAGCAGACTGTTATTCTACACTTGGTCAAATGTGTATGTATACAAATAGTGTTAATAATGCTGAAATTGCATTTCAGAATGCCTTAGAACATCATATGCAAGCACATGATGACATTGGGCAAGCTAATGATCTTCAGAATATTGGGGAATTGTATATGCGCCGAGGCCAGCTGGAGGAAGCTGAGAAGAGCTTTCAGGATGCTTTGGAACTTCACAAGCAG
>KN837157.1:89766-127735 GCA_000827215.1 Sphaerobolus stellatus SS14
TTTTCTTTTTTCTTTTTTCTTTTTTCTTTTTTCTTTTTTCTTTTTTCTTTTTTCTTTTTTCTTTTTTCTTTTTTCTTTTTTCTTTTTTCTTTTTTACCAGGCCAAAAATTCATTGTTAGCTGCTATAAATCTTGAACAAAATCAAACAAAAATCAAGACCAATCTGGAAAAAGATTTATGGCTGGAAAAGTGGAGATTTTACTTAAAAACTTCGCAAATTGAATAAACATAATGGTCACAGATCCTCTCAGATATGATTTTATTTTATTTTAATTTTGCAAATGGGAAAATATGTTGCTGACTCCTAAAGGCATGAAGAATAGTAAAAACTATCATAACAAATATCGAATATTTTTATTTTTAGAAGTGGAGGTTATATAGCATTAGTTTGAAACTATGTATCAAGTGTCAGTGGCTTAATGGTAGGAGGTGTACAGTCTTGCTCTGCTAAGTTGCAGATGTCCTGGGTTTGATTCAAAGCTGGGTTATTTTTTTTCATTTGGTCAATTACCAGTACATGATATATCATGCCTACTGATAAGTGATCAAGTATGATACATCACCTTTGTCTGATAATGACCAGTCTGTGATGCATCATATGTACAGGAGCAGCTCAAGAATTGAAGGCCTTCTTATTGGTGTTAGTGTTGGGATTGCCATTGAGTGTTGCTAGTGGCAGTGTTGGCGAGTTTGGGGTGTGAATTGTCGTTGGGAATGGGGATAGATTGGAGGTGAGGGCTTGTAGGGTTCGAGTGAGATTGAGATTGAGCATTGTGAGAATGCGAGTTGGTGTTGATGATGTTGTTTGTGGTGGTGCCATTAGAAGTAGCGTCAGAGTCAGTGTTAGCGTTATTGGAGTTAGTGTAGGTAGCGAGCAAGGAACGGAGGGTTTCAAGTTGCATCTGGAGTTGGTTGAGCGTTGCGCTGATGGGTTGGAGAGGGGGCGGGACTGTTGCGGATCCAGTGCTGGGTGTGGGTTGGGTCGTGTCTGTGGGACATAATCAGCATTGCTATAATGACAGGAACATAACAAATCAAAAGATGCGAGGTGCGGTGAAGAGATGTTAACAGAACAAAAGTCCTGAAAACCTGTATGCAGTGGTCTTAGCAATCTGGACAACTAACACACAGTTGTAAGATGCCAGTTGCGAGCCACAAGCAATATAGATATATAGTATGCTCCCAGTCAATGAGTTGACAAAGCTATCAGACTCAGAGAACTATAAGAAAGACTTTAGAATGTAAGCCTAAGCTTAAGAGGGCAGACAAACTGCAGACTAGAAACTGATGAACTGGTAGAATGATGATATTGAGAGAAAAAGTGAAGTCCTTATATACATGAGGAGCGCATAGCAATGAGGCAATACAAATACAGCATATACAATCAAGAATCCAAAATCAAGAATCCAAAGAGATCGACAGGTGTGGACAGGCGTCAGAAGTGGCAAAGCTATGCCTGTCGATGAACACAGCAATGCAGCGAATGATGGAAAAGGAATCAAATGATGAAGAAGAACTGTCAGATAAGTCTAAAAAGGGAAAAGCGAAAATGAATTAAAGGAAATGACATAAAAGGAAAATATGAAAATAAAATAAAAATTACACAAAAGCGAAAACAGCAACAAACACAATGAAAATAATGATGGAGCCTACAATCACAAAAATCCTGAACCAATTCTTCTTCATCCAATTCTTCCTAGTCCTTAATCAACTATGACACGTTTCTCCCAGCTGTTCTTCAATGTGTTGAGTAGAGGGAAGGTAATGATGCATGGATGGGGTAGGTGGGGGATTTGCGATAGTGAACACAGAGGCAGGAAGTGATGGGAGAGGGGTGCTTGGTGGTGGAAGATCGAAGTTCTCTTCAAAGAAAATGTCCGGTACAGGAATGACAATTTCTCCTCACCATTATGATCGGTATGAACCAGAACTGCCTTATAATCCATCGAACATCCATCTTCTTCTTTCTCGGATATGGGAGCCCTGCTGATGAGTCTGAACCACTTATTGTATGGAGCAAGGAAGATACGAGTATTCATAGCATAAGGGATTTGGAAGTTAAAGGCTGACAATACAATCTTCTCCCTGGATTTGACATACTGAGGAGATGTGATGCCGTTGGGGTGCCTGTCACTGGTCGTCCTGAAATATCGCCAAACAATGATGTCGTGGTCATGGCCAAAAGGGGTTACAGCATGTACAGCTGGAGTATATGTTGGCTCAAAGGGGGTTGTCATGATTGGGTTAGAGGCAGGGGTGTGGGAGTCGCTTGGATGTTGACATCGAGGTTGGGAGCCGATTGAAGTTGGGATTAAGCGCTGTTTGAATCTGAGTCAAAATATAAATAGAATGGATGAAAATGGAACAAAAGACAAAGATAGAAAATGGATAAAATCATGGAAAAATGGAAAATAAACTTCGCTAAAATATCAGTAAAATATGAGAGAGAAAAAAATAAAAAAAGATGTGAGAAGAACGACATAAATAAAAGTGTGAAAAATGGTGAAAAATAGCGAAAATAAAGGGCAAATTAGAAATATGTTTGTCAGCAGGCTAAGAGATATGAAGATCGCCGACAGAAGAAAGTAAACAATGCGCAAGGAAACGAAACAACGATAACGTATGGGGGTCCGAACAACAAAAGTAGCACAGCAAATGAAGGGACGAAAGGACGAAGGCCCAAACAACACAAACAATGAAACAAAATAAGAGAAGAGAAGAAAAACACTCACACCTCGCCCCAACCCCCAATTCCTGCAATGTATGCAACAACGGCTCAACTGAAATCCCATATCCCCCACTCATACTCATCCTGCTGAGCCCTCCAATACCACCAACAGCAATGCCCTCCGGACTCTGAATCTGACTCTGATAACCTCCTCTGCCAGCGCCATTCCTGTTCGCATTCACATTCACATTCAGATAGCCACATCGAGTGCCAGTCGCATTATGGATGTTCCCGCTACCGCCAATGTTGTTATGTTGGTATCTTGCTGCTGAGGAGTCTGAGACACAGTGTATGTCTTGATACATGGTAGCGAGCTTTGAGTTTGAGTTTGAGCTTGAGTTTACCTTGGGGTGTAGTTGGGTCCTATGAAGGATTATAATGTTAGTGTGAGAACGTGACAATGGAACGAGATTGACGAGAAGCGAATGAGAGAAGAGGGCAATGATAAGATGAGATACACACCATAGCCTCATCAGCAAAACGACCTGCAACTGCCCACTATATCCCTAATCGATGTGGTAGAGTCATACGGACTAAACGAGATGTGTGATACGATATTGGTCGACTTAAAATAACCTAGATGAATGAGGGGTAAGTGAACCCTAATATTAGAGTGGAACTATACTTAGTGAATATAATCCAATTGAAACACAAGGCGTCTGATCTTAGGTAGAACCCGAGTAACGATGGTAGTAGAAACACTTCCAAATTAGAATCTTGCTCAAATACTAGGAAATTAGCACTTTTTAATGCTCCAACAAGTTACTCAGCTTGTTTGAATTCTAGCTCAAAATAATCTTAAGCTGGGTGACAACTTAAAGGCTCGGAAACACACACTTGAATAGAAGATAGTAAGAGAGAGAGCCGGAGATGATCTAATTCCACGAAAACATGTAATTTAAATACAAAGAAATTATAAAAATTCCGAAGTCAAAAATCGATAAAAAGGCAATATAAAATGAACTAATAAATCGATGATTAGATGAATGGATGGATAAGAATTAAAAAGGCTGTGCCAAGTGGCAATCCGTCCCACTGATTGCGGAGTCTTAGATACCCAACTGGTCATGACACGGAATATTGAACTGAGCCCCCCGCAAAGCTCCTGAGGGTTCCCAATCCTCAGTTGTTCATATATGTGTCATATTCAATGTTCCAGTGGGTTCTGGAATCTTCGGAGGTGGTCAGGCAACTGAGGAATGGGGGAGTAGTGGAAATGCGATGAAAATAATGAAAATAAAAATCAGGAACCGTAAAACGGAAGAAATAAAAGGCACATCATGCCCCATCTCCCTCGGATCCATCTAAAAGGCGTGATAAGGTTGATAATTGCATGTGCGAATATAAGTAAAGGCCGAAAAGTTGAATTTTCATTGTGAAAACAGTGAGTGCGCAGTTGTGTGAAACTAGTGATGGCCTTGCTGAGGCTTTTACTGCAATGCTTGCGCTTTTGGATGCAGGTGTTGAATCTGCATTATTAGTGTATATGAATGTATAAAGTAGAATATAAAATAGAAATTCGTCGAATAATAAAATAAGAGAGGAATACTGTAAATAGGGATTTTTCACCTATATGCAGTCAATCCCTACCACAGTGCCCAGGGTTTAAGATTTCGCCCCCGAAATCAAGGTAAGAATAAAAAGGAGTGGGGATTGACGAAAGTGAATGAGGATTGTAAAGAATATAGCACAAGAATAAGAGACAAGGAAAATTTGGAATAAAATGCTTAAATTATTGTGAACTCAGCTTATGATCAAGTCGTGCGCCTCGAGGTAGTCCAAGTTGTTGTGATAATCTTGTTGGAATTGTTGCGTAGCAGGGTCCCACCATCCGACATTGATGTCCATGAAAAGCCCATTGGATGTGAGTATGGTGCTTCGTGCACCCCGTAGAATTAAGTCCTGTTGAAAAATCGGCGCAGAATTGGTCGGCACGAAAGGATTCGGAAGACTTTGCAGTGAGTGTGACCAAGATGGTTGATAGAAGAGGCAGTTACATTTAAGTTCGATGGGCTTCGCGGCTAGCGAATAGAGGGTGTAAGGGGTAGAAAAGTCGGAATTCCAATGGCGCGAATCTGGGAATGCTTCACGGTAAGCCTCGTCAAATGGATACTTAGCTTTTGTGTCTGGATGGCTCTCGCGAGGGTTCCAGTTCAAAATTGCATTGAACTTCATCCAGCCTCATCTAGATCGAAGCAACCAATGCGAGCTGTGTGGTTGGGCTGGGCCTGAGCATTAGCTCAGCTCGTTACACAGATAGACTCACCGCTCAGGAGGGAGGGTCTGTCTACGATTCACTCGCATTGGATACTGATCATGTACGAAACTAGCTCGATTATAGCCGTCAACCTTGGAGTGCAAATGCTCGTTTGCAAAACTCAGATACCAACTGTTACCAACTGAAAAGTATGTAAATGATAAATCGATCTGCACATAACCGTAAATAATAAAAAGCTGTAGTTCGTTGACTCCGTAACAAAGAACTTGCTGTAAATAAATGCACTGAATCACAATTGCAAATTAATTCTGTATCTTGTATGAGGGATAGTTCGCCTTGCTCCATGATAAATACTGACTGTATCTGCCCCGGCTTTGCTGTTTTGGCTGATGGGAGGTCGAGTCTGGCATGGAGCCTGCCATCTAAATTGTAGTCAAAGTGAGCGTCGCTTCTCTTCAAGTGTTTGGCACCATCAAAATTATTGCGAGATTTCACGGTTGCTTCTCCTGATCGCATCATGCCCCAGAATGCGCAAGTTGCCATCGCCCATATGCAGGCTTCGTAAGGTTGATTTAACCTCAGAGATATCTTCAATGCCATTAACATGCGCGGTGTCACTGGTGGCCTGGGAGGTCGAGAGCACTGTCCTGCTTGGATATTCTCCAAACCTCGCAAAGACCAATTGATCCTGTCATAATCTTCTTTTGATAATGGTGCAGGCCATCCCTGAGCGATGTGCCATGCCCTGACTGCAGACAAGTATTTCCGTATCAATTCGACAGAAATTGGCTCCAATGGTATCCCTTGGCTCAACTCGGCCGGTATGTGGTCAGGCACTGCTGCTGCCCATAATGCGAAAGAGTGCAAAAGGTTGTATGATGCTGGTAGTCGAGCGGCTTCTGAAATAGAGAATATATCGCAAAAGACATGGAACTTGCGGAGTCCAGATCCGTAGCTTGATGTGTCCTTCAGTGAAGCGCGAGAAGCCAGTGATGCCAACAAATCTATCATTGGATGTCCGATTGTACCTTTGGGTGCCTTATTCATGCCAATCCACTTGAAGATTCGTTCTTCAGCCTTACATGCCGGTCGTAATGGCGATGGCCTCATTTCCAACCTCGCTGATGTGCCATATGACGGTATTATTGACACTGAATGCTGTGGGACCGTTGTAGGCATTACCATGGTTGTAGGAAAGGCTCCAAATGTGAGGGTAGAGACATCCTCACATGTGTTCAAGCAGCTGGGAAACGTTGCAGAAACCCCTTGATATCTCCTCTTGAGAGTGGGTCGAAAATATTCTGCTCTGAGGTAACATGCCTTGCCACTAATTGGACATTCTATTGTGCCATTATCCTGTAAATTTCTTTCACAATGCAGTTCATGTTCGGACTTCATGATTGTCCTTTGTTCAACACCGCTACCACTCCCGCATTGTCGGATCTGATTAGGAATCTGTTGCTCTTGCTGTGTGTGTGACCAAGCAATCCCATCTGTAGTGCTAAGCGTAAGCCCAGTTTGACTGCTGCTGCTTCGGCCCATCCGATATCCAACTCCCGACCTGGTCCAATTGTGGTACCTTCTGACCATTTCCATATTGCCCAGAATTCTCCGACTACCACGCCAATGCCGAATGAGGTGCTGGCGTCTCCCCACCAACCGATGTCGACCTCGCCAGGTTGCGATAGTTGTAGCCGATTGGGGGAGTTCAATACAATCGTTTCTATCCACTTTAGATCTGTTAGCAAAGACCTGCGAGGGAATCTTTTGGCTCTGTGTGAGCGAAATTCTGCTGCGAAGCATGAAATTGAACGCAGGAATGGACGAATCAGCGGGAATATCGAAGATATGTGTACAAGTTTCCCATGGAGCCTTGCCGCTTCCGAAGCAGAGAACCTTGCTTCTGGTACTAGCCAGGTGTGGATCAAAGCGAGGGTCTCGTTCTTCTTCGTTTCCGGTATGCTGACTGTTTTGTTCTCTAGATCCCAATCAAAGCCTATGTACCGTTGTGTTGTGGCAAATTGCCTGGTCTTCTCTTGTGTCCTGCTGAACCACACCGAAAACAATAGCCCCTCTCGACTCGCTGCCGCTTTGCTGGTGATGCTGCAGTGTGTGAGTCGGTCGGGGCAGGGCGTTTCATTGATGATGAGGATGTAGCCGTGAGAGCTCGCTGATGCCTAGGTAGCTTCTCCCACCTTGCCAATGAAACCCATGCGAGCACTTGCTCATTGAACCCAGAGACATCGTGTGATGGGTCACGATGCATTATAGTTCGCTGGCGGATATCATATGCCACTGCTATGTCCCAGCCATGGCTCTCTGCCAATTCCGTTACCACATCATGGTGCTAAGACAGCGCCTTGGCCCTGATGTCACCTTGCGGCCAGTGCTGGCGAGCCAGTTGGACAGCCAGCTTCGATGCCACCTGCCATGCGCTGGATGTGATGGCCTCCTCATCCTTGCGGTCTAGCCTCTTTACTGTGAATACACCATTTGCATTCAGTTCCATCTCCTGCTCCCCTGTCTTGACACTCTCTCTAGCTGCCAGTGTTAGGGCGGAGTACGGAATGTACTCAAAGGCTTTGAATGCCCGCACCACCTTGGCGGGAACCCCTAATAGCAGAGGTAGTCAGAACCGTGCAAACAAGAACCGACTAGACCGACAGATAACCGATTCAGGGGTTCGCTCCGTAACGACCCCCCACCGACCAATGCCACATGGTCTACACCATCCTAGCGGCCGCCGTGCGGCCTGCCAGGGGCCGTACCGCTCGCCTAATCCGAACTCATATGTTGAGAGACTCACCATGGGACAGTGTATTCGCCCTATAACCCGGGATCATGTCCGGTATTGCTGTTTTGGGTTCCTCCTGCTCTCTCAAGGCTCTGGCCCGCGACGTGAGATCTTCGAAATCCTGGTCCGAGACATATGGTCTCGGGCGTTCATTCAGCTGCCGGTGCTGTTCCTGCAATGCTGCTATTTGCGCTTTCAGGGCTTCGTTCTCCCTAAGTAGGTTCCCCGCGTCGCTGGGCTCTGCTGTCTGTTGTCCGCTTCCACTCTGCGGAGCTAAGGGTGGTCTACTCGGCTGCCCAGATGCTCGGTGTTGCCCAGGCGGCCGTTGTGTCCCCGGTAGGTTGAGACCAAGATGCTGGTGAGTCCCGGTGCCACCGTCCTCCTGGGGTGGGTTGTTCTGCTCTTCTCTAGCCATGCCGTGATGCGGTGTGTGTGTCTGGTGTGTACTAAAGGATGTAGAAATAAAGAGTGACCGTATTATAAATGAATTAACGAAAGTCGAATTTTGAGGTATGCGTGTCCGTTACTGTTGCTGACAACTCTGCTGTTTGCTTCTGCTTCCGCTCTGCTGGACGCCGGCTGCCGGCAAAGTCCCCACGCCCGCTTAGGGGATATGCCGGCACCCTCTGCTATTTACGCTCATGGTTGATTTGACCAATTGATGATCTGCATGGTAAGAAAAGAGTTTGAGACGATGAGCACTCACATGCCCATGAATGACAGTGCCATCCAGTTCCCAAAGAATGTAAGCATTGTTGTCGCGTTTTTCGTGAATAATGTACGGTCCGGACCACCGCCACTTGTCCTTGTTGCCTTGCTGTTCGTTGAGCCAGGTTTTGTGTCATAAAACCCACATGCCGAGGTCGAAGTCATAAAAAGAAAACAGGTACCTATATTCTTTGTGAAAATCTTCAATACCCTTTTGACGTACCTCCCGAGCTTTCCCGTATGCTGTTTGCGCGGCTTCATCTCTACGGATGAGTTGCTGAGCTCTTGCCACGATGAGGGAGTCTCGGTCTCGCTGGGCTTCTGCGAAGTCAATGGTTGACCAGACAGGGTCTTTGAATTCGAAGGAGAACTGCGGATCAAAGCCATACACCAAAAAGAAAGGCATATATCCAGTGGTTCTTGTCATCGTGACTCTGATAGCAAGTAAAACCGCATGTAAAACTTACTTGCATCTGTATGCGCGCATTTCTTTATGTCATTCACGATTGATTGATGTTGTCTCTCAGCGATACCGTTGCCTTGAGGGTGATAAGCCGTGGACAGAATAACCGTTATACCATACTGTTCAAAGAGAAGCTCGCAGACGCCTTTGAATTTGGTTCCATTGTCTACTGTGATGAGAGGGGGGTGGGAAAAGCGGCAAATGATGTCTTCATAAATGAACTTCGCAACACTTTTAGAGTCGAGGGCCGTGAGAGCTCTTACTTCAGGCCACCCTGAAATAGAATCAGTTGCTGTAACAATAAAATTCTTACTGCCATATCCTTTGTGCATGTGAATAGAGTCTAGGAAGAAATGGTGAAAAACTGGAGCTGGGGTCGTGGGATTGAAAGGAATAATGGGCTTTCATTGAGAATTAAGTTGACAAGGGATGCAGGATCGGGTGTAGTATGCGACCTCGTCGTACATGTTTGGCCAGTAATAAAAATCCTGTAAATGTTTGTAAGTCGCATCATGTCCAAAATGTCCGCACCAATCGTGAGCTGCCACAAGAAGCTGTGATCGTCATTGTTTGTCAATAATAACGAGCCGTGGCTGCTTCTCGCCCCTCTTCGAAGGCGTAAGGTATAGATTGTCCTGATATAGCATAAAACGATTAGTGAATTTCATGAACTTCTTTCCTTCCTTTGATTCAGGAGTTAAACTCTCAGGAAGCAAAGCATCCTTCAAGAACAATATGACTTGCTGCCACAGTTCGCTCCATCGTGATCTTTGATGCCAAACTTGTGCCCAACGCATGCGATCCCCTCAGGTGTGTCGATATATCGTACATTGAATAATAATTGGTGATCATTGCGTTCTTCCGAGTTGACATACCTGCCCGCGAACAAGTACATATATTGCAGGTTAGTCACATCTTTATTGAGAACTCCGTCGTAAGACCACTCGTAATAAGTGATTGGCAGGGACACAAATTCGTCTCCTAAAAAACAGTGAGCATCAACAACTTCGATAGGTACGTGCCTGTTATAGAACTCCATTCCCATATAACTCAAATCTGTGCCATTTTGAAGGAGGGAATAACTGAATAGCAAGTTGTCATAAGGGCGCTCCCAGTCCTCGTGATCCAGTTTAATGGGTTGGATGGAACGTAGATGTCATTTGCAAGTGCGGTGGCATGCATCAATGACGCATATACCTTGGATTCTCTTTGTCCTTGGTCTTCTATAAGATAGCGACCTTGGAAAATGTGTGGGCTCCTAGGATTGAGAGCAGAAATGCGAAGCATGATGGATGAGAGCAAGAACTTAACTTGCGCGGAAGAATAAATTTTCGCCGGAGCTGAGTTCCCATGCCATGTCTGAGAGCTGCGCCGAATTGATCCCGACTCCAAGAAATTGTCTAAAAAAGCCTCCGTGTTTTTTTCCTCGAAATCAGAATTTGACGGCGGACACCTTGAAAGTCCATCTGGTGGCTTATGATGTTCGGCCTTGACATGTTTCATTTCGAAGTCGAATAACTGGAGATATGTGATCCATCCAGTCATAGGAGTGTTAGATAGGTCTGGTGACTTAATCATTTCCTGAAGGAACTTAGCATCGTGTTCCAGTCGAAATCTAATACCCCAAATACGATGGTGAAGCTGCTTGAATGCTCGAAAAATACCATAAAGTTCTGCTTTTGGTTGAGAATAGCGAGTCTCGGTTTCGTTGAAAGTGTAGGAGCTGTAAATAGCAGGCTTCTTCAAATTCTTCTGGATTTGATAAACAACCCATCCTGTTCCAAACAAAGCTGCTGTGTCAACTGCCATGACTACTAAGCCCTCATCAGTTTCTCTGGGAAATTGAGAAATCAACTTAGCGGATTGATAATCTATCACAATTAACACCGGTGGCTCCAATACAAGTTCCTTGAGTCTTTCCATACTTTCGCAAGCTTCATCTGTAAATTCAAAGTCGTAATCCGTTTTCTTAGTAAGAAGAGTAAGCGGCTTAGTGATTATAGAGAAATTTGGAATCCATTTCCGACCACAACCTGCAGTACCGAGGAATCCTTGTACTTCTGTCACGCTCTTGCAAGGCGGCCAGTCTAGGATTTTGCTGATTAGACCTTGCTCCAGATGCCATCCTTGGAGAGAGACTACAGTGCCGACAATTTTGAGTGTGGACATCGCGAGTGTCGTCTTCAAGCCTGATGCTGTAATACCTGCTGCTTCAAAACAAGCCAAGATCCTATCAAAATTAGTCGTGTATTCATATACGAACCTTCGTATATTAGCATTCTCGGCTATAGGTTCGTTGTCATAGGTCGAGCGAGGACCTTTGATACCTGTATCGTCAATAAATACCTCGCAGTACTTGGGTTGATCCTGGTTGACCGCATGATTGACACATCTTTGAAATTCCTTTACCGTGTTAGTATATCCCATAGGTAACGTACATTGCTGTTTCGGTCCACAGATGGAATGGAACACAGTAAGAGGGCGAGATTTGATTGATAGCATCCTAATGTCATAACCTGCATAGAGATCAACGCAGCCGTAAATTGCTCTACCAATAAATCCCTCGGCAAAGTCTTCAATGCGAGGAGGTAGCGAAGCGTCACGGATAATGACACTATTCATATCTTGTGAGTCCAAAACCAAATGTACCAGTCCCATCTTTTTGAGGATGGCGAATAAGGCTGAGCGATAGCTTGAAGTTGTAGGCTCGAAGTGTCCTGCGGATTCTTGTTCTATAATCGCAGCTCGTACTTCTGCTTCCAGCGCTTTAGGTACGCGAATTGGGGGTCATTGCCAGGGTATATGTTCGATAGTTGGGATAATATTCAGATTTGAAAACACCTTTTTTCAGAAAATGTAAATGCGAAGGCCTTTTCTCGTCTAATAACAACAAACAACAATAAATTGATTTCATCAGGGAAAAGCAAACCTGGCTCGATAGTTCCAAGCAATAAATCAAATCTTTCTCGTGTAAGTCACTCTGTGGGTATAAAATTTGAAATAGATGGTGGATGTGATGGAAGAGAAGAAATAAAGGGTAGAGGGATAGGTTGGAATTGCTGTGCAGCTGGGTTAGGCATGTATGTTGGCACAGGACGTACCTTGCAATCAACCAGTTTATACTTCTTGACAGCATTGACAGAGAAGAGATCCGAAGGCTCGCAGAAGGCACATTTTGTCCAAGGAGAAATAATAGGATCAGTATATATAGACGCATAGTGAGCGTACCTTAATAAATAGTTGAAATGTTCTGGTGGAATCGTGGGAAATAAAGAATCGTGATTGGAAAATGCGGGATCACCATTAAAGCTTGGATGGAACACCTGAGAGTAGCTTGAGGCATGCTCTGTAAGGGATTATAATTAATCCCTATTATAAGTCGCCCTAGACTTTATCCAGACACATATATGCGTCACTTGTATAATAGTACATACATGGAATTGACTTCGCGTCAATTACTCTAAGTCCCTATGGACTCCTATGGACACTTATATATGTGTCCATGTAGAT
Organism: Sphaerobolus stellatus SS14; assembly: GCA_000827215.1. NCBI lineage: Eukaryota > Fungi > Basidiomycota > Agaricomycetes > Geastrales > Sphaerobolaceae > Sphaerobolus > Sphaerobolus stellatus. The sequence continues at coordinate 102,188 of KN837157.1, forward strand.
ACATATTTATTACATAATATATATAGTTACCTTATGTAACTTTATAGTATATAAACCTGGGTTAGCGACTAGCGCTCCCCAGCTAAACTTATACCTGTACTTAATAGTAACTCAATACATACATTGTAAACAGTCACTCTACAGGTGTGAATAGCGAACACAATGTAAAGATATTATCTTTACACTTTTTTGACTTATACAATCAAGTATATTCATTGCGAATACTAGGAACAATTCGTTGTTCCAATGACCCCAAAGAGAAGAACCGTTGACAAGGTCCCTGCAGGGACCGGTGATGCCACTGACAGTGGCAGCACTCCCAATGTCATAGGTGGGAACGACCCCACCATGGATCCTGGCAAGGATCCCAGTAAGACGGCATTAGCCGCCTCAGAAGCGAATATTATTCACCCTACGACACGGAACACCCGTGCCACCGACGAGCTTGCCCAGTCGGCAAGCGAATGGGGAATGACTGAGGATCCCAATCAGACCCCCAATCCTTACAACGGGAGCGGAGACCCGCTGCTCCCTAAAGCTTACTCAGACCATGCTGAGCCAAGTGAACGATCAGCCTCAGTCAATCCAGACCCCGAGGAATTGGCGCTTGGTGACCAAATCCAAGAAATGCTCGACACCATTGACGAGCATATGGATGAAGTAAACTCCATCCACAACATGAGCCATCAAGCAGCTCAACTGTTGGATAAAACCAACAAGAGCAATAGTGCTCTCGAAGCAAGGACTAGGTCCTTGCAAACACGATTGATCGCAATCCGGGAGAAATACCCGGCCATTGCCAAGGGCAAAGCAAGCCTTCGCCCTAGGGATCCTCACAAGGATCCTTACAATGAGGACATTGATCCTCATCATGAATGACCAAGCAATTGGTCGAACGTTGATGAAGAATCAACGACTGGTCAACATAACATTGACCCTGAGTTGATACAATCAACTGATGGACCTGATAATAGATCCAATCCCAAGCAAGCACTTGGTAGAGCTCGAACCAAACTCTTGGCCAAGATCGCCGTTCTAGAACGGCTATATGCAGATCAAGCACCTGCAGATCACCTGAACCAGACAGCAATGGCTGCCCGAAGCACACGTATGGAGTACAAGCGATTACTCAGGCTGAATAAAGCTGGATTATTAAATCCGCAGGATCGAAATCAATCGATCCCACCTAGTGAGAATACTAGGGAACCTGAGATATGGGATAAACCCCATAAGAGCATACGACATGCTCCCTTTGATGGCATCGAAGACAATGACACTGACAGTGAGACCACTGTCAGGAATCATCGGGAAGGGTCCGTACCCTTCCTACAGCCGGATGACAGGGACATGCTAGATATGTCCAATAGTGATAGTGATAATGCTCTTGTACGAATGGTCAGGTATATGCTTGACCAAAACGTACATACGACAATGGAGAAATCTCCATTAGCCAAAGCTGGAGTTAAAGTAACCCCCCCCCGACAAGTATAGCAGGGAACAGAGCTTCGAAGCTCTTGAGACCTTTGTCAAGGGTCTCCTACGATGGCTAGACATGCATAGCATGCTAGGTCCTGATGCATATAAGGATCAGGTATCGTTCCTAGGAACGAGATTAGAGGGCAAAGCCCTCGAATGGTTCGACAAAACAGTCAAACCCAGGAAGTACCAAGGTACTCCCATGGACTTGGAACAAGTCGTGACTGGCCTCTATGGCCAGTATATCCCTTCATTGGCAAGACACGAAGCGTCTAACAAGTTTGATTTCATCAAACAAGGCACGCTTAGCATGCAAGAGTTCACCACCAAACTCGAATTATATGCGTCTCGGATGGTCCAACGACCTGACACATATTCACTTCGAAAGAAGTTCGTAGATAATCTACGACCAGGGTTGCGATCCCTGTTATTACGCGCAGGGTACGACCCTGAGAAGAAAACGGTACATAAGTTGTATCTGAAAGCGGTTAAGCTTGAAGATACTAACTGCTATGATATTGGAGTTCGCAGCAGCGAACCAACGACTAGTACTAGTCGAAGGGACAATAACCTATCGTCCAATAATAAGCGCAGACCTAGGAACAATGGTCCTGATAGGACCAAGAGTCGTACTGATCCACCCAAATCGGGTGAGATCAACAAGGGTCCATCAATCAGTATCAGACTCTCTGGAGTTAATAGAAACTCATCCAATACCCCTGGCAGGGCTGGGCCACCTATTATTAATAGGCAACAGACAAATCATGAGTCGTCCCGAAATAGCATTGAATGCTATAATTGTGGCAAATCGGGCCACATCAAGCCCAACTGCCCTGAGCCCATCAGGGCCCGCCATGTAGGAGCCGTCCACATAGAGGACTCATCTACAGAACAGGTCAATAATACCAACCACGACATCAATGATCCCCTTGATGATGAACGTCCTACTGAGGACGAATATCGTAATGAAGATTACGATAATCAATTTGATCTATCTGAAGATCAATGTAGCTGGGGCAGCAAACCCAGCGAATTCAACTGGTCTGATGATGACCAGCCTCGCCGAGTTAACTCAGTTCGATATACCCATGACATGGCAAGGGTTGCTGCTGCCGTACCTGTTGGCCCGGCAAATGCCAGGAAGGCTAAATTAGCCAAAGAGGGGGAACCCCTCTACAACCATATGGTCAAAATGAAAACCAATAGACTGACTCGGTTTAAAAACAATCTATTGACAATCGCAGGGTACTTCCTAGTGGGAGGTACCAAAGCCCGCTGCCTATTCGACAGTGGTTGTGAAGGCATAATAATGTCTTCCGAATTTGCGCGAGCAACTGGGATCCGCATGCATAAGCTGCCGGAGCCTATTGGAATACAACAAGCATTCCAAGGAAGTAGAGCGAAACTCTACTATACTGCAACTATGGACATTACCGTAGGCCAGCAAATGTACACCGAAACGTTCGATATCGCAAACATCGACTACTATGACATTATGTTAGGAACTCCATTCCTAAGACGAGTCAAGGCCAACATTGACTTTAATGGCCTAGGCTCCATTATTATTAATGGAGAAACAATAGATAATGATCTATCCGTATGGTTGGGCTCGGAAGAGGCCAAGATCCATGGATTGTCGGCTAATAAAGCGACCATACAAGGGGAACTGCCCCTTGAGCAGATAGTTAAACCGCTATTCAAGAATATGAATGAATTCGTATTCGAAAATATTAGGAACGAGCTACTAGACATTCCAGTTCCCCAAACATTGAAGGAACTTGAAAAACTCATAAGATTGGTAGCATACAGTATATGCAACCCTATTGTCGTCGTCTCAAACGACCGCTAGATATGCTTCAATGCATATATAGGGACAAACCCTATGTACGCAATGAAGACATATACAATGTCATTCTAGACATTAATAGTGTGCTGAGCACTACAAACGTCGTAAATTATTACGACGATATAATCATCCATGATGGGTATCCTACCAATCATGAAGACAATGTCTACAGTACTAAAGCTACTGTAGGTACGAGTGACTATAAAAGGTCACTCAATGAACAAAATCGAACTGGAGTCTCGATTGAGGAAGTCAATGATGAGGACGACTTCCATAATATCGTTAAAAATAACGATATAACGCAGGATCACCATATCCTTGTAGACTTGGAGACTCCTCCCAGTCATTCTTTTCGAAACTACTATTTGAGATAATAGGTGAATACGCCGATTGAGGATACAGGAACCTATCAAGGTTCCGAGTAGTGCTATAGCCCCTACTAGTGGGATTGAAATGTTCAATCGAAAAGAAAGAAGAATTATTTCTTCTGCGCGTGTAAGCTTACAGCTTACAAAAGATGACGTTACTCATCTTCGCTCCCAATGGAAGGAGAAGTATGCCGACCTATTTGGTGACATACCATTGGACTTACTCCCAATGCGTGAGGTAAATCATAGGATCAAGCTAATTGATCCCGATAAACGATTTAATTATTGATTACCCAAATGCCCTGAGGCCCTCCGACCTCAGTTACATGCCAAGATAGATCGCTATCTCAAGGCTGGTAGGTGGGAACCAACTTCTGCATCGCAAGCTGTGCCGACGCTATGCATATTCGAGAAATTGAAAGAAATACTGTGAACAGTATTTGATTTGCGACTTCAAAATGCAAATACTGAAAGAGATGTTACTCCCTTTCCGGACATGGACCTCATCAGAAATGATGTCGCTCGAGCGAAATATCACTCGAAACTCGATATGTCTGAAGCATACGAGCAAATCAGGGTTGTCCTGAAGACGTCGATAAAACTACCTTTTCAACAATTTATGGCACTTTCAAGAGCCAAGTTATGCAACAAGGAGATTGTAATGCTCCTTCAACATTTCAGCGGTTAATGACCGCTATTTTTAGGCCACACATTGGCCTATTCGTCCATGTCTACCTGGACAACATATTTATATTCTCGAATACCATCAAGGATCATGAGGAACACCTCGGTAAGGTCTTTGTGACCCTTAGAGAATCACATTTGTTTCTCTCCCCAAGTAAAGCCGACCTTTACTCTGAGCGTATGGACTGTTTAGGCCATATCATTGATGATAAAGGTATCCATGCAGACATGGATAAAATGCGAGTGGTCCAAGAATGGCACATTCCTAGGACGTACAAAGACATCCAACGGTTTCTGGGTCTAGTCCAGTATCTGGTGCAGTTTATGCCAGATATCTCTGCATATAGCACCCCACTTTCAGCAGCTGCCCGAAATAACAGGAAATTCCTGTGGACTCCTCTTTATGAGAAGTGCTTTCAGCAGATAAAACTACTGGCATGTAGATCGCCTATACTCAAGCCGATCAATCCTGAATTGGATGAACCCATATGGGTTATTACTGACGAATGTCAGTCTGGCATTGGCGCCATGTATGGCCAAGGCAAAGACTGGGAGACTTGTTGTCCAGCTGGTTTCCTATCCAGGAAATTCAATATGGCACAGCATAACTATACTGTGCCTGAGCAAGAAACTCTTGCCGCCATTGAAGCTCTTGCCAAATGGCAAGATAAACTATTAGGACGTAAGTTTGTCCTCATGACAGACAATGCCAGTCTGTCCTACTTTCAAACTGCACCACAGCTATCGCCACGACAAGTGCGATGGATGCAGTTCCTGTCTCGTTTTAATTACGAGACATTACACGTTCCAGGTGAACGCAATTGGGTAGCAGATGCATTGTCTCGCTATCATGAATTTGATCTGTTAACTGATCATTGCGACGAAGTAAACTTCGTCGATATGGATCAAAAACTCGATCCCGAGGGAGATACACTCCCAATAGAACGTGCGGTTCAAATCCACACAAACGCCCTGAGGTGTTCACAGCGTCTCTTGGAGATCCAGGAAGACAGAATCCTAGAAGCCAATGGGATGAACCAAACTTCATATACATCGGAAGCAACTGTGCTTCCTCATATTGAGGATAATGATGTCCTCGCTATAGATTCTGGTGCGGATGGCATACCGCTTAGAACTAGAGTCGAATCTGATATTGACTTAAAATTGGTATTCATTCCTGCATATACCAATGATACTCTCTGCTCCAGAGTATTACTGGATGTGAAAGCACATCCGCGCTTTGTGCTAAAGGATGAGCTCCTTTGGACTAAGAACGGCCTTAGTCGTTCAGTTGTATGCGTCCCAAGGAACACTCTTTGGAGGGGAAGGAAGATCAGCGAAGTCCTGATCGACCAAGCCCACCAAACTATAGGACACTTTGGTCCCTTCAAAACCTTGAAATACATTCAAGGACCCTTCAGGTGGCCGTCAATGACAGCCGATGTAGAAGCATTCTGCAGCTCCTGCGGAAGGTGCCAGACAATCAAGTCTAGCAATCAGAAGCCCACTGGGCTTCTACACACTCTACCGATCCCCGAACAACCTTGGGAATCCATCGGTATGGATTTCATTGGACCATTATCAATGTCCAACGGGCATGACTATTTACTAGTCATAATAGACCGTCTGATGTCTCAGACGCATTTGGTCCCAACAAAGACCACAGTAACAGCTAAGGAGGTAGCTTGGATCTACCTCCAAGAGGTAGTCCGCATACATGGACTACCAACGTCTATCGTATCTGATAGAGACTCGAAGTTTACCTCGATATTCTGGAAGGAGTTACACCGACTCCTAGGAACTAAGCTGTTAATGTCAACAGCATTTCACCCTCAAACAGATGGTGCTACAGAACGAGTCAATCGTTCTATTGCTCAGATACTCAGAGCAGTGGTCAAAGACGACCAAAAGGATTGGGCTGAAAAATGCCCGATGGTAGAATTTGCCATCAACAGTAGCACTAGTGCTACTACCGGATTTGCACCATTCAAATTAATATACGGGTATATGCCCCATATCTCAGTCAATACGACTATGACCTTGAAATACCGAGGTATCCAACAATTCACTGAACAAGCGAAGTGAAATTTAATAGCAGCTCATGATGCTATTATTGAAAATTGCGTCGAACAGACGCACTTTGCCAATAGGCATAGGAGAGAACCTCCTACATACAGAGTAGACGATCTGGTCTACCTATCCACGGCAAACCTAAGTATGCCCAAAGGACGAGCGTGAAAGCTCATCCCCAAATACATAGGACCTTATAAGGTCCTTAGGGTAGACAATAATAAGTCTACCGTCAGTCTGGAATTACCTCCAGAATTAATAAAATGTCGGATACACCTGACGTTTCACATGAAACTGATTCACTCTCATATTGAGAACGATGATGAACGCTTCCCTAATAGGGAAGTAAACACCTTGTATGAACTAGGCAATAGCGACGAACAAGAATGGTTTGTCGATGAGATTATTGGTCACCGATGGACCAATACTGGGAAGATCAACTTCCAGGTCAAATGGACGTTAGGTGACGTCACATGGGAACCGTTGCATGAATACAACAAATTAGAGGCTCTCGAGAGATACCTCGAGATCCATGGGATTGATAATCCCCGGCAATTGCCTAGACACCACTAATGAGGGTGTCACGATCATGCATATTTCACGTGATGTTCAGCCAATAACTGAACTGAGGTGCTGTGGCACCAGGCATCTGGCCAGCTTGCCAATACACGGCAAGCCAATAAAAATATTCAAGCCCCGCTTCTGCGAGTCTTAAATTTGTAAGACGCCCTGAAATGCGCCTTCCCCACATCCACCACAATGGATAACGAGCACACAGCTCATATGCAGGTGGACCTGTCCGCCTACCCTGTGAGTGCCATCGAGGCATTCAAATTGGATCCATCCACAGGATGGGTCATCGAATCCACTCCAGGATTCATAGCTATCAAACATAAGATGGGTTGCGCCATCTGCGATGCGTCAGCATCCCACTGTATGGCCGCCAAAAGGGCATACGAAATCCGTCTCGACGAGAAGGAGGTCACCGACGCTGTGACTGAAGCCTGGCCTGAACTGGTCAGGTTTCGAGACGATTATTATCGTCTACTAGAGGACCACAATGTCCTCAAAGAGACAGCACACTCAGCTGAGACAACGGCTGAGGAACGTAGAGTCAAAATCAATGATCTCTACGAAAATCTCGACACCCGTCGAGCTACTATCAAAAACCTGGATGACCAGGTTCGATCGTTGGAGGCTGAACTCCAAACTACCCAGGGTAAATCTGACGATTTACTGAACAACGAGGAACTCATCCTCAAAAACAAGTGCTTACAACAGGAGCTTGATTACTACGTCGGGAGGGCGCAATATGCCCTCTGGGGAAAAGACGCTGACTGGGCGACTCGAAATGGATATCGCATTAGTGATATCCCTGTGTCCGATGGCGAGGATGATGATGAAGACCAAGATGGTCTTCTTACTATGCCTGAGGAAACTCCTCAGGATAGGCCATCACGGCCTCCCACCAGACTTGCTCGCCCCATAGGCAAGTCTCACCGGAACGACGTTAAAGGCGTCCCCGAAGCAGGTATCCCTGCTATTGGAAGCTCACGCTTCCACACTACTCATAAACAGATCATTGCTGATCCCTCTGCCTCCATCACTGGAGTACTACCCAAACCCTTGGGTAAAGCGCGGGCTGAACACTGGGATCAGCCCACACTCAGAGGTGCTGCCGACTGAGTCATGGAAAGTGATGTCCATGACGCCGAGATGCGACGGCTCTATGTCGAAGGCAAGGCCCTGCAGCCTCATCTACGGTCTTCGGACCATACAGCAGTCATATTCCACATAGATGAATATGCCAGGTCCCTACCTGGCCTCCCTCGGAACATCGTGGCTCGCCATGATGATCCCGACTGGATGATTAATGTTGTCCAGACATTCAGCGTGAATCCCTCTGGGATTCCTCAAAACCTTCGCCTGAAAGGTTTACATGTCAACGTCGATGATGCCGACATTTGGTATTGGTTTAACTTGATTAAACCTAAACACTGTGGTGCAGACGCTGAAATAGCGCTGCAGTCAATATTTTCCACTGTTGGAAAATGGGACCAGATGGTTGCTGGTCAGTGGAAGAGGAATGATAGTCCCTTCCTCTGTAGTCCCCCACCGGCGAGGTATGAAATCCATCGCCAACAGAAATTTAATCGGCATGATTTCGCCTACTGGTTGGGGGTTTACGCTGGGGTCACTCCCGATCTGGCTCAAGATAAACTTGAGCCCTACTTTGTCCGCTGTGTGACAAAGACTATTTGGAACGAAATCACTCTTCGTTCCCTACTGAGGGCCAATGAGATAGCCTCATTGAAAGGCGGACTCATGAACCAATTCCACGTTCATGATGCATTGCTTCCCCTAGTACGGGAGAGCCCGTACTACTTTCCCCCCAGCATGGAGGAAGACATGGATCAGGATGAGCCTGATCTGGATCTCAATCCGATCCAGCATACTGCTGGGTCTTCGTCTCTAGCTGACAGGCTAGATTATGGAGAAGGAGGTTCCTTCTCCCGCCCCCCTACCGACGCCCATGAATTACGGGCTAGAGTAAGCTATCATGATAGCTTAGTTCCCAAGGGAACTGCCCGTGAATCCACAGCGAATATCACTGAGGCACTCACCCGCGACTTATACACGGATAATGTTGAGTAGGTCTGCCTACTCAGTCAAAAGGGGGAGGGTGTAAGGGATTATAATTAATCCCTATTATAAGTCGCCCTAGACTTTATCCAGATGCATATATGCATCACTTGTATAATTTTTTTTTTTTTTATGGAGCAATAACAAATCAGTAACAAGTAGCATAGCCACTCTTATAGATTCTGCTTTTAAGACTGGTGTTCGCTAGTGGTTTATAGGGGAAGGGGGCATAAAGAGAAGACACATGAAGCATAGGGGGCATAAATCTCCAAACCGGGAAAATGCTAGTTGCGCACTAGGCCAATATTACTCAGCCATTGTGTGGGACTCAAGGATGGCAATTGCCTATGGTGGCTGCCAAACCTTCATACCCACTAAAAACCCGGTGATGTCCTGTGGACGAAGACCACGAATGCTTTCTGTCTGGAGGAGGTGGAACCATGTTTGTTGAACAGAGGAGTATGACAGGGCTTTTTTCCTGTACTTGCCTCGGTTTGTGCTGAGGATGTCGGTGTGTATGCGCTGGCTCAGCGTCTGAAATCAATGATTTCTTATTTCGTGGTCAGTCATTCTAAGGTCGGGGTTCCCTTCGTGTTGGATTTTCCATTCACAACGAATCTTCCAAATTTGAAAAGCAGCTTCTGTAATGAGAATTTTAAAGAGCCGTCTCTTGGCAGAGTCCGGCTTTCCATCTTTGTCTTTATATTGGGCTAGACCACAGCCCAGGATTATTCCTATGTTTAATTCCGGCCATGGTAAGCCAGTTTTGATCCATAGGGTTTTGGCTAGGTCCCAGATTACCCTTTGTCCTGACAAGTTACATTCAAGGAGGATGTGCTCTATTGATTCTATACAGTCGCACTCAAGGCATTCTGCTCGCCGCTCATAGTTGCGAATCTTGAGCCACCAGCTGCCAATTCTCAGGGCGTCGTGGAGGCATTTCCAGAGAAAATTTTGAGTGTTTCGGCTTATGTCCTTATGTCTTATTGAGGTCCATAACACAGTGTCAGTGGGGCATGACTCAGACCAGTCATTGACGAGGAGTTTCACTTGTTCTACTAGCAATTCAGTGGTGCATCTTTTCTTTATCTTCTTGTTTTCAAGTAGAGCTCTATATAGGAGAGATTGTGTGGCATTGGAGAGTTGAATGCCGTAAGTATGTAAGTGTGGGGGAATTGTGAGGTTGAGTAGACTGACAAATTCCCTGTGGGCGCCACGGTTGGCCTCCCTGTCCGCTCCTTTGTTTCCAATTATTCTGGAGTGACCCTTCACTTTTTTGAAAGTTGTCCTGGCTGAGCGTTGACGTAGCCACGCAGCTGTGGTTCGTAGGAGGTCTTTGTTTGATACACCGACCCAGCCTCTCGTCTCAAACTTTGTGAGGTTCACAGTAAGTGCATCAATGGCGTATTGGGAATCTGAGTAAATCACTAGTTCTGTGTCAGGGGGGGTCTTTTGAGCAACTAGGAGGATAGCGACAATTTTGCCGGCGTTATTGGTGTTGTGTTTGGATGATAGGCGGTAGGCCATGTTCCTCACATCGCCTTCACCATACCAGACCCCACTACCGGTGACTGTGTTTGCCTTTCCATTGTTTAGGCAAGAACCATCTGTATAGACCTCAACGACTGCGGGGTTGTCTGGTTCCACCTCACGGTGTGTGGGGTGGAGGGATGGGGTGAAGTGTCGTGTCAAGACCCGGAAGCTGTCCTTTAGGTTGCTTAGTGAGGTGTCAGGGTCAAATGCTCAAGTGGTAGTGTCAGTTTTTCCGTTCAGATTTGTTGCCCATTCTTTTAGGCTCGTGGGGTTGTTGTGTAAGTGTGGGTCCCATTTGGGAGGGAGAAGGTTTAGGAGAGCGGTGGCGGACCTAACGCAATCCATTGGGCGACTGCACCCAAGTATCTTAGACGATTTACAGACAGCGCATTTACAGCGTATACAACCTGTGTGGCTGGCGGGGTAGTTTTGATGGGTGTGGTGGAGCAGTTCCTTTACTGTATGTACCTTATGTTTGTTCTTTAAACAATTCATCCAACTCGAGTTCCATAGGTGTTTGGTAGTGATAGCCGGGTGGTACCATATGGACATTGAGAGTTTGAGCTCTAGATTGATTTCCGTGGAATCGAGGATAATTCCCACATCTAGGGCAACTTTATGGATGCGTTTGAGGCTTGGGGGGAGTGTGGAGGATTTCCCTGATATAATCGGCCAGTTTTGTGTGAATGGGTCGGTGATCATTTCTTTTTGGATTACGTGGGGTGAGTCGTTTGCATTTAGTCTGAATAGATCATCCGCTATTAGGCACCACCTGGCACATGAGTCGTCGAAGTTTAGGTACTCTTTGAGTTTCATAAGGTCGATGGCCAAGTTGCGAGTTTCGATGTTGAGTAGTTTCCTTCCACCTTCTTTAAATGGACCGCTCAGATAGGAGGTCGCTACCGGAGCTGCTGTGGGGTGATCCCATATGAAGTTTCTTACACTCCTTACGAGTGATTTCTCGACCTGCTTGGGCATTCCTTGAACCTTGGTAAGGTATTGTGTTCTCACACCTATTTCTACATTTCTAATATGTCTGCGCCCTTCTAAGGTAGGGTGTCCTTTATTCCAACACTTCAGATTTGCTTCGATTTTCTCTAGGGTGGGTACCCAGATGCTCGCTTGGTCAATTCTATTTCCCACCCATGTTCCTAGTACTCGGACAGGAGTGGAGTCGCTAGCTATGAGGATACTGGCTGGGATAGGGTCTTGATCGATGGTGAGTGCTCTCGTCATCTGTAAAGCTTCTCGGTAAGCTGGAGTTCCTATAGGTATGATGGCTGTCTTGTCAATGTTAAAGGCTGCTCCAGACGCCATACACCAGTTATTTAGGATAGTCTGTAAGTCAGTCCAACTATCTTTATGCGATAGATAGACTGTAGTATCATCAGCAAAAAGTGTGGCTATTAGTCTTTCGTGATCCCCTGGGATGTTGTAGCCCTGAAGAGTGGATTGGCGGAGGGCTTCGGCTAGTGGCTCAATAGCGATGTTAAAGAGTAGGCAGGAGAGTGGGTCCCCTTGGCGGACACCTCTGCGAACTAGGTAAGGAAGGCTCAGTTCACCGTTCACGACAATGACAGTATTTCCATTGTGGTAAAGGTGTTTTACAGTGTTGATGAAGTGATCTGGGAGGCCAATTTTTTTTAAAGAACACCAAAGGAAATCATGGCGGATCTTATCGTATGCCTTTTCCTGGTCGAGGCAAACGATAGCTCCATTCGTCTCTGTCACCTCGGCGTGGTTTATGACCATGTGGACGAGTTCGGTCTGGTCAGTTATGTGTCTGTTGGACATGAAACCGGCTTGGTCTCTGTGAATTACTGATGGTGTAAGGATTGCTAAATGTTGGGCTAGAATCCTAGACAGGATACGGTAGTCGCTGTTAAGGATGGTGATAGGTCTATAATTACTGATTTCGGTGCGGTCGCCCTTCTTATAAAGCGGACACATCCAGCCGATATTGAACGCAGTTTCTGTTTTTATTCCTCGTAGTTCGATATCGTTAAAAACCGTGGTGAGTAAGCCTATGATGTCGAAGGCTGGGCGTTCTCTTTGCACATCAATTTTGTGTCTCTTGACAAGGGCTTTCCAGAATTCGTAGGGAATTCCATCGAGTCCAGCCGCCGTACCATTTGGTAGGGTCTTTATTGAGTCTCTAACCTCCTCTTGGGTGACGGGGAGGCTGGATTCCGGGTGCGTCTCTATAGGGACCACTTTCATGAGTAAGTCGGTCACGTTAGCTATGTTTTTTTATCTATCTAGGCTGCACTCATTGATGTTTATCCCTTTGTCTTGTAGGGAGTCGTGGTATTGTCTGGCTATTTCCGTTATATCCTTTGATTTCCTGATCAGCGGGCTGTTCGCAAGCAGGGAAGGGTCCTTTAATGCCATGATTGGATCCCGAGGTGTTTTTTCTTTATTTAGCTCGAACCAGTATTTGCTGATCGTTTCCCCTTCCAGGATATTGTGTGTCCTGACATTCGATCTTCGCGACTCATGCAATTTACGCTCTAGGTCACGTAGGTCTTCTCTGAGAATGGCCATAAGGAGGCCCTTCTCATCAGCCGTCATACGTGAGTCAGCTGCAAGAGTGTCTAGGTGTTTCGATTTTTGCTGAATGATGGTACCTATCGCACAGGCTTTTTTGGTGGCTTGGCTACAGGCAGTCGCTACTATGCGGTCTTTAAATGATTTGTACGCCTGTTGGATATTAAGGGTTGGGGTAGCTTGGAGGTCTTCTTGCAATTTTATCCCGAGTGCGACCACCGTGTTTATAAAGTGTGGATTGTCTGAAATGAAGGGGGGGATAGCCCATCGTCCTCTTCCTTGGTATGGTGTTGTAGGGTTTAGTAAGGTCATTGCCACGATGTCGTGGTCTGCATTTCGTATTGGAGTAGGATCAATGTCCCAGTTACATGTAAATTTGTATATTGGACTCGATGTGTATATGCGATCTATGCGTGAGTGAGTGGTGCCTTGAAGATATGAGTATGCAATAGTGTCTGGGTAAGTGCGGCGCCAACCATCTTGTACATTGAGGCCCATACCCAGTATATATATATAAGAGAGCATGGTCTTAGCGTGTACATGGGATACATCTGAGCTGCTACTATCTAGGGGGTGTGCACTTATGGCCAGCCTGCTATATGCTACCCTTGTGAGCCATACAATGTGTCCGGTTCCTACACTCCAATACCGCCTATTGATCCCTGATTTTATACTCCCAATCTGATATAGTGAATACATTTAGGTTAATCGTATTTTTTTACATAGTAATCATCCTCCTACTGTATCCTGTTAGGCACCTTGCACGTGTATGATATATACACCACCACCGAATGTCACCAGGTGTCAGCCTTACAAGCCATCCGCCTTTAGTGACTACCAAGGTATACGGTTCCCAAATATTGGACCACCATGAATACATACTCTTATGGGTCAAACCCACTGCGCAGACGTACATGGATACCATTATTAGTGCAGGTACTTGTATACGGTTCATGCATATTGGACCACCATGAATACATACTCTTACGGGTCAAACTCACTGTGCAGACATATGTGGATACCATTATTAGCGCAGGTACTTGTATACGGTTCACGCACATTGAATCACCGTGAAAACATACTCTTAACGGTCAAAGTCACAGCGCAGACGTACGTGGATACCGTTATTAGTGCAGGTGCTTGTATACAGCACACGCAATTGGACCATCATGAACACATACTCTTATGGGTCAAACCCACTGCGCAGATGTATGTGGATACCGTTATTAGTGCAGGTACTTGTATACTACTTTTAGGGTTTGCTTTTATGCAGATGGTAGGGTTTGATCTGTTTTATTTTGCTATTTGCACCAGCATTCCGTTTGGCAATGATCTTACTTATCATACATTTGGCAGGGTAAGCTTGCTTTCCGGCTGTACGATCGACTTGTCAAACGTTGGCTCTCCAACTTGCAGTGTGGCCATTGTTTGGGTTGTGCACGTACATTTTCCCTGCCTACTCCAGCTACATGACAGTGCAATGACACATGAGAGGTTAACCCACTGACATAAGATCTTGTTGATAATCTCTACAGATGCAGCATACATATATTGCGTATTGTAATAATACTTAGCGAGAATCATACATCCTTATCCCCTCTGTATGGAATATCTGAGAGATAAATGTATGTATTCTAGGTACCCTCTAGCTCCCATACATACAATGAGCACCCTCCAATACATACAAGGGATACTTATAACAAGGACTGCAGCAAGGCATCTGAGGTAGCATATGAAGCATTGGTTTAAAATCCCTGTAGTGAGTACTTAGAGTACCGCTGTCTAATTCATTCGTGTTAGTCAGGCCATAATCTCTGTGGACTCAGACACATCAATACCAGTATGTAGACGTATTGTTGCATAGTATCCTGATTACTAAATTTGTCTATTGACATAGAACCATCAATTCTCTAAAATGTGTCGTTGCCTTTGTCTTCAGCATCCCAAATGTTGCTGCCGTCCGTGCAGCATATGCCACAGCTCCTCGTGGGACGTCATTGGTTCCTGACCATTCATCTCCTCGCCTTTTCCACTCTCCTTGGAGCCATCCAAAGGATTTCCCCACTCGTTCTCCTTCGGCTTTCAGGAGTTTAGTCTCCTCCTCCCATCGATCCTGACTTGCCTTGGCATGGAGCCATTCCAAACGGATTGCTTGGCGGAAGACTCAGTTTAACTCCTCAAGCAGAACTGCCCAGACGTACCTTCTTTTGTCCATCCCTCCACCGCACCCTCAACACCCTCAATTGTTTCTCCTTCAAGGTCTAACTCAATCTTCCAGGTCCATGAGAGCTCCTTCGGACCATTCCCTTGCCGTCTTGCCTCCGCTGCCTGTCTTTCTCCAATCGCTTTCCAGTAAGCCTGATCCGCCATCCAATCAGATAACATGATACAGTCCTCATTCCGCAAGTGTTGCAAAACATGCCAAGCACGATGATCATCGGCTATGACTTCATTGCCCCTTAAGGACTCCAATGCTATCCATGCACGCTCATACACTTTTCTCCATTTTTTGGCATGCCATTCGACCTTCTTAATCTCAGTTTCAGCCCGAGTCGAATTTGTGTACCCTGTATTTTGACGTTTGCGTCGAACAAGGAAGGACTTTAATCCTAACAGTGTACGGAGTCTCTTCAAGGCACCATGCGCTTGGCCAATCCTCAGTTCACGTTCAATTAGGGCATGATCCGTAATTCCAAGCTTGGCATGATCTGCGTGTGGAAAGCTTGATGGTAACCCGAGGCACATATCTTCTGGCGCTGTGCTGCCAGTACTGACTGCGTTCACAGCATCAGCTGGCATAAAATCGGCCAGTCTACGGAACCATCCCTCCACACTTTGAGACAGTTTACGGTGAGCTTCTTGTCGCTTGTTCCACTGAATATCAGTTGTCACCTTTTCCGTGTCACGCTGGTGCTTGAATTGAACTCTGTTGGGTTGTACAGTTATAAGATCTACATACTGTGCAGAAATTGAAAACACTTACTGACGTAGCTCCACTTCGAGACCTCGGTTGATACCCACACTTCTTGCTCTTCTCGTAGTTATCGTTCCGTATTCGGCTCCAAAGTCTCCATCCTCTTGTTGTAGTAATTTTAGTATAGCAGCTCGGTTTGGTTGCTCAATCACTCTCGGACGGTACTGGCTGCCGTCTGCTACAGCACTTCTTGAACGAAGTCCCAACACCATTTCTTCACCCAGAGCTTCTTCAAGCTCTATCAGTTCTTGTTTCTTCTCCCTTGAATTCTGAATTGCTTCTGAGAAGGCTTTGAGTATACGGCGACCTGTATCCTACGTGTCAATAACAAATCATTAATAAAATGTTATTGAACTCACTCTCACCCGTGTTTTTCCACCAGTTATGATGCAGCATGGCGTCCGTAATGGCATCCCTACGACTGCCGAACCCCATCTCACGCACGGACGTTGCCAGTCCATTTAAAGACAACCAATTGCTCTCGACGTTCTCCCCGCATGTTCTCCCAACATTCTTGGTCCAATTAAATGAGTATTTGTCAGCACATCCTTCCACATGTGCCGCTAGATGGAACTTTGGAACCAACCACGTTAATTTGATCTTTTGCAATTGTCGTAGTTCCCTTTTAGTAACCAAAGGGCAATCCTGGTGTGTTATGCATTTCTCAAAATTAAGGTTGTACTTGCATGCTACATCGTATGACACCACGATTCGTGTCAAACCTGCCTTAATACGATCCAGCAGGATATTCACCAGCGCAAAGTCGACATTGACGAATCTATTGAGTACGTTATTGTTGTATCTGGTCTCTATTTGCAGGTTCATACTACACTCACCTCTCGCCTATTGCCAAATCCACGGTTCTGTGATGGAAAAAGGCTGCGGAACGTGCACATATGCCACAAACAAGGCCTGAAGAAGCCTTACGTGGTGAGTTGTTGTATCTTGTCGCATCGCCTGATTTGTGACCTCGACAAGTAATGTCCTGATACAATATTGCGTCAACTTAAATTATTTCACTGGAGAGAAAAACAATGCACAGCTATTTCGTCATCAGCTCCCCCTCGAATCCGGCAATACTCCTTGTAG
The DNA here is from genome assembly GCA_000827215.1 of Sphaerobolus stellatus SS14. NCBI lineage: Eukaryota > Fungi > Basidiomycota > Agaricomycetes > Geastrales > Sphaerobolaceae > Sphaerobolus > Sphaerobolus stellatus. Next base: position 119,418 of record KN837157.1, read on the forward strand.
TCCTCGTTTGGAGCATAAAACCCGTCATCCCCAAAATATGAGGGGTCCGTTGCTTCGCCACCGCCTTTATTATTTCGTGACAGTCGATAATTACCATCCACTGCAATAAAGGTGGTGTATATTAGGTCCCTACAAATGTTGTTTTGAGCTCATTAATAAACAAACAAACAAATAAATAAATCCATAGCCATAGACTCACACATCGGTATCATCCTTCCAGTTATCTGGAATATTTTTGTTCGGCCATGGACAAGAGACACACTCTAGTCCCAAGCGGGGAGTCATGCCAACCTCTTTAATACGTATCTGCCCCGCACGCTTATACCCCCTCACTACTCTCCAATGACGCTGTAAGTAGATAAATGATCTGTATATTTCCTATTGCATGTTTTATTATCTCAGAAGTATGAAAAATAACCTTCACTTACTGGTAATAAATCCGGCTGCACATTGTCAGTTATTCTCAGCAGTGCCATACAAAACTCCCAAGCACTTGTTCTTGCAACATGTGAGAGCATCTGGAAAAGCTTCATTACCCTGAAGGTAAAGGCAGTTCCAGGACGTATAAGAGTAGCTGGAAGCCACTGAAGGCGAAACATTTCGCTGGCCAAGCTTCCAAAGCCATAACAGCGACACCATGACATCCGCACATTATGAAGTCCATTAACGTCTATCACCGTTACTAAATGGGTATGCACCTTCCCACCACCTTCACGGCACGTTGACATGTTGTGACCTAGATTTAACACTAGTCCAGCATTAGCCAATGACCCGTCTTCAAAGTAGGTGCCATTCCATGTCTTCAATCGGTGCAGCAGCGAGCACGAGTGGAAATCAACAATACAAGGTGTGCAATGAAGACTATGTGAGTCACAATCAAGACAAGCATGAAACGGCCCAGCATGGCTAGCAGAAATGGCACAAAAATGGCGCGATGAGCCATCCTCGACCTCCAGCATGGCTTCAAGCAAGCGTCCTTGGTATTCTTGGGGCTCTTGCGAGTCTGCGGCAGCACTAGTGTGTGTGTGTGATACAAATTCATTCACCTATAGCGAAGGAAGAGATTATTTAAGGAGATAATTTATTACTGAGGAATCAGCTTACCATTGTAAATTCATCATCTCGAGGCCAGGACGGCCACACCAGTCCATCGGCGTATGTTCGCCGCACTCCGTGAGCTGCCTCAACATCCGTGGTCTGTGGAAAGGGTGGCACATTGATTACAGGATTCTCTTCCTGGGCTTCACGCATTTGTGAGATTCCTGTTTCAATGTCCTGAGGGTCCACGAAAAGCTCAACTTCTTCCTGGAGTTCTCCATTGACAACACGTCGAGCTTTCTTGACCCGAGGATTTGAAGATTCTGGCTGGATATCAGCATTTCTTCTTTTGGTAATGTATTTCCGTAAAGTGGCCCCAGGATTTCGACCAAACATAAGTCTGAAGCTTGCCAGTTCTCAGGATTCTAAAGGTGGATAACTCCGCCAAACTCCGCCTCCTACTCCAAACCATGACGACGTCCGCTACATGAAGAAGCATATAGCACGTCAACGGTATGTCCTCTGTTTTTTTTGAATTCGTTTCTTTTGTTCTAGGCTGATTTTTTTTAGTTCTCCGGATCGCATAAGTATTTCGTCTGACTCCGAGCAGGATGATCCGACTCCAAGCTCTCCAAAAGTTCGCCTCCCCAACGCTCTACCTCAAAGTGTCTCAAGTCCACCGAAGACCGGCAAGCGTCGTGAGCATGCCATTTCTGGAAGACCTTTGGCTCTGAGGCCAGCGGATATTGCAAGGTTGGAACCAAAGATCTGGTTCAACGACCTAACAATGGACTTTGGACTGAGGTGCGTAACCGTCTTTTACGTGACAGCCTTATCTGACCATCATGTGCAGTCAATTTTTCCGCCGTCATCAGCTATCTGACCGTGCTCTTAATCATCTGTGGGTGTTTTCGACCCACTTTTATTCCACGCTGAGAGAAAAGGGCTTTGATGAGATAAAACGTTGGTCTCGCAGATGGGACGTCTTTGCCCAGGACTTGATCGTCGTGCCTGTCCACCAGGCATATCATTGGAGTATTGTTCTCATATGCAATCCTTCTGCTGCTATCTCCACCATGGCAAATGCCAACCAGCCTCCCCCTATAATCGTCTCAATGGACTCCCTCGGTAGTCATCAGGGATCGGCCAGACAGACCGTTGAAGATTGGTTTTTCCGAGTTGCCGAGCCTAAACTCCATGGTAGCAAATGGCGGGCTCCTGAGTCTCGGTCCCTTCCCGTATGATATATGTTTGCATTCTTTTGTTTATTGCCCACCACTCCCCTAGGTTCCTCTGCAGCCCAATTCTTATGACTGCGGCCCATACAGCCTGCACAACCTTTCGCGTTTCCTAATGAACTATCCTCAAATTTTGACTCTCGATGTAGGCATATTTTCCAGTTTGATCTTTTTATTCTTTAATCATCTGCTTCGCCCATAGCTTCCCATAGGCTCACACGAGTGGAACCATGTATGGCGCCCCCACCTAGCTGCTCATGTGCGCACAGCCCTGAAGCAACAGGTTCGGCTGCGAACCCATAACCTGTTGCCTAAGTAGTTATCATAGGCCTGATCCTGTGTCTAACAATAGACTCCTCAATCGAAATATGTATTCGTCTTACCCTGAAATTCACACCATCATCAGAGTACTTATTTCTATGTAATCAGTAACCCGTGATCACTTGCTCCATCTTCCCTCGTCTTCCCTGCCCACCGGACGTACCCCTGTCCTCCATGTGTTAGGCATCCCTGAATTACTCCTTAAATAATTGGCCGAAGTGGCTCCCTGAAACGTCCAGCCACTTGACTCACCCGAACCACATCCCTCATGGCATTGCCATCGGGGGACCCTGGTGGAAGTGTTTCATTCATCCTCTTGAACTTGGTCATTATCGGCAATGGATCGCACTTTGCATTCACGTGCTGCTTTTGTAGGACCTAAACGCCAATGTATCAGCAAACCTACTTGAAGGCTTTCGGTTTGACCATCTCTGGTGTGCCAAAAAAATTTCTTGAAGGATTTATTACCACCGATCACTGTCATCAGGTCAATCACCTCCACATGATGATTATTCTTTGTGTTTCATCATATGGATTCATCACCTATTACGACGATTAGTCAGATTTACTACCACCGATCACTGTCATCGGGTCAATCGCCTCCACATGGTGATTATTCTTTGTGTTTCATCATATGGATCCACCAACCTATTACGACGATTGGCCAGTCGAGCCAAACACGGTGCCAATGAGCTACTCTCTGTTGGCCACCTGAGGACAGCGCTCTCTGGAATGAGTGTTAAGTTTGATCTTTGTTAGGTTGTTGCATTATATGAATATATTATTCCGGTGTTTTCCCGGATGCCCCAGTTCGATAGGGCTCGATGCAGACTTCACAGGCACAATTTACACGGTCGATGCGAATAGGCCGGCAGTACTCCCTGAGGCCCAATACCCATGCGCATTATCAGGGGCTCTACGATTTATGCATGACCTGAATCTCTCGATGATTGGCTTTAGACTTTTTCTCCGACAAAACCTATGCGCCCCCCACTGATGGCACACCTATCTACCGGGATCTGTACTTCCACAATAAACCCCCTTCCTGCGCTGCCCGAATGTATGAACGAGTGCCAATAGACAAGAGAGTAACAGCCTCTTCGAACACCAGTACTGCTTGCGCGATTTTGAGCGCCAAACTGTTCGATTCTTTGAGTAACTCAAACACATGTTCAAGCAGCAAAGGCAGCAGCTCCCGGAGCCGTACCCCAAGCGATTCGGCACATTCGTTGAGTGTTTTGGCTTTGGCTGGTGCTGTTTGATAATCACCTTTGACATCAAAGGATCTTACCTTAGCCAGCCAGTTCGATCCTATCATGTACATCTCTCCTTCCCCAAATGTCCGTTCATATTCGGCCCTTACACATCTGCACCACAAACGGGGGAAATCCGTCGGATTTTCAAGTATTTGTGTTTCCACCGGCGGATCTGCGAAAATATGGAGGACTATCACCAGACGGAAAACAGAAGATTTAGTGGACTCGGCGGAAATCCGCAGAGTAGTTTGATGGGCGAGGGCTTCGCACCGACGCTTCCGGTTAGTTTTGATTTCCTTTGCAGTTCACTTCACGGAGGCAAATACACACAATATTATATATAATGCAGACACCAGCGAACGGCAAGCGAGATAGATTTACAGGAACAGTTGGTCCGCAGTGCTTTTAAGTCAAGCTATCCGATTCTCCCAGGAGTGTGAAAGGGATATCGAACATGGTTAGTGACGAACAAAGCGAACTGGAGGAAGGGAGAAAGACGATGGTGGAGGCTCGAGCACAAGAGCTTTGAACAATTCTAATTGACATGTGATGCGACGTGAGGTAGCTCATGTGTGGACTCAGGCATTTTTCAATAAACACAGACAAATGACTTTTCTATCATAAATAGAAGACAATTCAAGATTAAATACTGTAATAAAGTAACAGCCAAAGAAATTAACGGCCCAAGAGGTTGCCTAATCGCATCTGAGCATGCTGAGTGACATCGCCTACTCCAGCCTGCGCACGTTGAGACAGAAATGGATTGGGGGACGGACTCGTAAAATGCATAGAAGAAGAACCAGTGAGCTGCGAACCTCTTCAGAGTAGAGGGGCTGAGCATGGTGTGGAGAGGACAGACGGCGCGGTCAGTTCAAGGTGAGGCGAGCATGTACCCTGGGAAAGAACGCGGCCTGAATTCTCATCGCAACCTTCTCACTGCATTCATGTTTAGATGTTACTCGAGTTTTGCTACTGCTTGCATCTAACGTTACCACCCTTTCTGCTGCTGATGAGAGGTCAAAATAAAAACATGGCAACAATTAATGTTTTCTTGAATGGAAATCTATATATGCATTTGCTTTTCTACATGTATTATACCATTAAATTGGAATTGAGATTTAGAAAACTTTTTGTCAAGGCAGATAAAGGCTTTACTGCCATGGTTATTCACCATATAGCAATGGTCCTAGGAAACGACTACAAAGCTACAAATATGATTCCATACAAGCGATGCAAACTGAGACATCTCTATTTTTCTTGCCAAGTGATAATAACTATTAGACCCACTGCCTCAGTCAGGCAGCAGGTTATAATGACCAGAATATGATCCAGTTGCTAAAGAAGCACTTCAATGAGTATACTACCCCTCCTCTTGTTCTAACATACTGCCCACTAACGAAACATTATCTTTGCAGTATATTTCTGGCTAGGTTTCCGGATATTATTAAGAACACAGGTTCTTACTTGGCGGACAACATTTGACTGATGTAGAATTTCAAATATCTATTGTAACAATGGCAGGCCCGTACAGAGGAGGATGGCTGTGTTGTATGCTCATCAGGTTTTGTTGTTTGGTCTCGCTCCATGAAGTCTCAATTTAGTTAGGGGCTTGCATAGCAGTAGGATCCCAAAATTTTTATCAAACATCAGGTGCTATTCCATTTTCCTAGCCAGTGGAATACCCTGTTGAAACCTCGGAGGCGCCGCTGGTATAATCTGCAGGTTTGCACTGTTTTACATTTTATCTCAGCTCATTTTTCCCTTTGCCCACCCAATTTTAGCTCAGTCGTTTCCAGCAAAATATGGTACATATAATCCTCTATCATTACCACCTTTAAATCCCAAACCGTGTGTTACAAAACCCGGTTGAAACCCTTGTACAGTGACCTCTGTTAATTTGTGAGTAACACCCATTGGCGTTTATTTACCTCACTAAGGGATTTAACATAGACCCGTTTGGTGAGCCCTTAGCTGTCGCATACCACAAAGGTTTTATCAAGCATCAGGTGGCATTCCATTTACCTAGCCAGTGGAATACCCTGTTGAAACCTCAGAGGCACTGCTGGTATAATCTGCAGGTTTGCACTGTTTTACATTTTATCTTATCTTATGTTTCCCTTTACCCACCCCAATTTAGCTCAGTCGTTTCTAACGCAATATGGTACATATAATGCTCTATTATTACCACCTGTAAATCCCAAACCGTGCGTCACAAAACCCGGTTGAAACCCCTGTACAGTGACCTCTGTTAACTTGTGAGTAACACCCGTTGGCTTTTATTTACCTCACGGGGGGACTTCACATAGATCCGTTTGGTGAGTCCGTAGCAGTTGCATACCACAAATATTGCAACTTATAATGAGTTTATTATGGGCGTAGTACCAAACTCGGTTGAAACAGCCATAGAATCCCATCTGTCGCTAGGTGAGTAACACTTATGGCATTTTAAATTCTCTCAGAACGCGAGGATGGGATTGATCCATTAGGTTATCCCTCGATACATATATAGAGACGGCAGAAACAAAGGTCAATTATTCGTTTTTGGGGAAGTTGGGCTTCGAATGTAGGCTTGTTAAAGATGCTTATATGCTCCCATAGACTGGTACAGTAATGAGCATGCTCTATTGTGGCTCACAGGACCTGGACTCAAATCTGGCTATCGCTTTCGAAACACTCACAAGGACCATTATCCCCTAAAATATAGGAGCAGAATTATACTCATACAATCGTGTGCTTGTGCAACTTGAGTAGAACCCTTGTCAATCTATATAATGCGCTCACTTGTCAACCCTCCAGTTACTCTAACGGTCCGCACTGGCTGGAGTATCGTAGAATCATTTGACGCTATGTATATTTTGTAACCTTTGATTGAGTGCAGAGATAGCTAGAAAAAGAATTTATACATACGTATAGAATGTAAGAAGAGAGTAATAATAAACAGTGAATACTCAAATTAGTGAGGATAGGGAGTCTCCCTCGTTCTTCAGATCTACATCTTGAGTATTCATCACGAAGCCCCCAGTTTCCTTAACAAGAAGATGAAGCACTTACGTACAGTAATCGTGCAAGGTGAGTATGAGGCGCTGAGAGCTCACCTATGTATTTTTGTGAAGGCCATTTAACCTGACACAATTGTCATAGGTTAATATTAAAGATGTCGAATATAGTTTGTAGTAGCCATTGTTATGAGGACAAGACTGAAAAATTGAAGAATAGAGTTGTTATATGCATGGCTGTATGTTCCCTGTCGGAGTGCATATCCACCCTTTGGAAAGCGGGCCGGTGCTACTCATGCGATGTTCCGCTGATCCTGTGTTAGTCTAAAGTCTAGCCAATGATAGACTTGCTTAGCATGCGAGAGTACTAATATTCAGGGTTGTTATTTGTTATTCCGATAGCATTTAGCTTATGTTTATAAGCTAAAGGCGTTTATGCACCCTTGCGAGCGACTTGTCTCACATTCGTCTAATCACTTTTTCGAAACTTTTTTTCTCTACCTGTGCAAAGCATGCCGTTCTCTCAATGTGAGCTGTCCGTCTACCTCCTATTAATGAGCTTTGATCTTACATGTCCTAAGATCCCCCGAACAATGATAGTGCTGCGGTGACCATAGCCCCCAACGAAGCTGTTGCTTGTGAGTGGCAAACTTACTATTAATTCTCACCATCTGAATTGTTATCTGAATTGTTTACTCCCCTTGTTCAGCAAGGGATGATCCCCCAGTGACGACCCCTACTGGCAAGAAAGGAGCTCCTGCAACAACTACGAACACAAAGCCAAGCAAGCGTTCCAAAAGGGGGAAGGCTGAAACCTCAGCAAGTAAGTTATATGTTACTAGCACCCCTGCCATCTATGAATATTAAACTCCTATTACAGATGAATGGACAAAGCCTTCAGATAAACTAAATCATCGCCCTTTCGAGAAAATCTCTCGGGGGGAACAATGGGCAGTTCATGAACAAGGCAAATTTTGGATTAGTCAACGGCTTCCAAGTTTTATGAATATGGATCATCCCCCTGGTGGATTGCCATACGATGAGGCAACGAACCGGCAGCTTACCCATCGCCAATGGTGGACAAGAGAATTAGGGAAGGCTTACATGGAGAATTGGCCCGATTTCGAGCTTCAGGAGGTTTTAGGTGTCAACTACACCCCTGCACAGAAGGCACTCCACGATGAGGTTGTAAGGGCAACCCTCGAAGCCGAGCGGACATCACACAGAGCTAGCAGTGGGGAAATCCAAAGATATATAAGTAAATGAAATATATACACGCGAAGGGAATCTCACCTAGCAGAGGGGAAATCCAAAGAGAAAGACTTGGATTGCCTCTGCCAGAGTGAGCCCACTATATACCGTCCGGAAACGGAACGCTAACTCCGAAAGGAAAGTGAACAATGATCTGATGAACCGGAAACAATAAAGAAAGGGGGAACGAACCAATGAGAAGGAAAACAAAGGAAACG
>KN837157.1:271035-284577 GCA_000827215.1 Sphaerobolus stellatus SS14
ACAACCCACAGAATTTAGCACTGTCCAATTTGGAATAAGTACACTCTATTACCAATAAATAGATCACTGACTATACCATTTCAACTTTCCAGTATGTGTGTGTCAGCCTAATCTGTATCCTCCATTTCAACAGGTCTGCTCTATAATGCAAGCAGCCATAATCCAGTTGGTCATTGGGAATTTGCATTGTATTCAATGTTATAACTTAATTGTCCTTAGCTTCAAACTGTATATTTGATAGTGCTATTGAATATCAAAATCATACTGTATTGTACTAGCTAGTATGTAACCCATTATAAGAATAGTAATTGATAAGTATTTTATCATATTGTATCGATGTAAAAAGCCCGTGACCTCTGAGTGAAATGAAAACAGAAACAGAAATAGTGTAGGAAACCCTGCATGTCTGTAAGAATGTCTGTAAAGCTTCAAAAGCTGAATGTTGAAGTCGAAAGGTGAAATTGAATATACCACAGATGCGAACATCACATCACATACCCCTCCACCTTGACCTCCTGCACCCTCCCCGGCATCCTCCCAAACAACAGTGCACCCAACCCCACACTTGCACTTATAGTCAAACCCGCACCCGCATTCCTCCCATTCACACCCTGACCCTGCCCACTAGGAAGTGTATATGAACACGCCATCGGATTCAGACTCTCCCTCTCCTTGCTCGAGCTTGGACAACGTACATGATGAGGATTGAAGGCCTTCGTATTGGTGTTAATGTTGGGATTGCTGTTGAGGGTGTTGCTAGCGGCGGTGGCGGCAAGGTTGGCGTGTGAATTGCTGTTGGGAATGGGGACAGGTTGGAGGTGAGGGCTTGTAGGGTTTGAGTGAGATTGAGATTGAGCATTGTGAGAATGTGAGTTGGTGTTGATGCCATTGTTGGTGGTGGTGCCATTAGAAGTAGTGTCAAAATTGGTGTTGGTGTTATTGGTGTTAGTGTAGACAGCGAGCAAGGGGCGGAAGCTTTCAGGTTGCATCTGGAGTTGGTTTAGTGTTGCGCTGATGAGCTGGAGAGGGGGCGGGACTGCTGCGGATCCAGTGCAGGGTGTGGGTTGGGTTGTGTCTGTGGGACATAATCAGCATTGACATAATGAAAGGAACATAACGAAGAAAAGGATGCGAAGCACAAACAAAAAGATATGAAGACCACGAATGGAAGAAAGCAAACAACGCGCAAGGAAACGAAACGGCGATAACGCACGAAAGCCCGAACAACAAAAGAGGCACAGCGAATGAAGGGACGAAAGGATGAAAGCCCAAACGACACAAATGACGAAACAAAATAAGAGAAGAGAAGAAAAACACTCACACCTCGCCCCAACCCCCAATCCCTGCAATGTATGCAACAACGGCTCGACTGAGATCCCATATCACCCACCCATGCTCATCCTGCCGAGCCCTCCAACACCACTGACAGCAACACCCTCCGAACTCTGACTCTGATAACCTCCTCCACCAACGCCATTCCCGTTCGCATTCACATTCGGATTCGGATAGCCACATCGAGCGCCAGTCGCATTATGGATGTTCCCGCTACCGCCGACGTTGTTATTGTTGGTATATTGCTGCTGAGGAGCCTGGAACAAGATTGACGAGAAGCGAATGAGACGACGAGGGCAATGATAAATAAGAGAGAGATACACACCATAGCCTCATCAGCAAACGACTTGCAAACGCCCACTATATCCCCTAATCGACCTTCCATGGAGCTTGTTACGGACGTCTGGGACCGCGGCGCAGTTATCGAGTCTAAACACGAACATTGCAATCAGCACACACACGAGAACATACCGAAGAAAGAAGAAGAGAGAAGGATAAGGTGGAAAGACGCGACCCCGTTAAGACATGCACCGAAGAGATGGGAAGAGATGGAACACCAACGAAAGAAAGACGCGATGCGACCCTATGCAACGAAGAAGTGGAACGAGACAGAGCACCAACAAAAGAGAGAAGGAAGGAAATACGCACTGAATATAGGCAACAAGCTGCGGCGTCTGCAGCCTCGTATCAGCGAAGAACCGACTCCCGCGGATGACGTGCGGCGCGACGAGCACGCAGAGGGTCAGGACGTCGATGTTCATGGGAATCTAGCAGCACAGTGTGTTAGCATCATTCAACAACATGGCGATAAAAAGGAACGAAGTAGTGGAGATAAGAAGGAATGCAAGCAATGAACGAATAAAAGCAAAAGAAGAAATGCACCCCTCAATATAAACATCCCCTCCAACCTCCTCACCACCCATCGCACCACCACCAACCGCGCCACCGATACCCATCGTCATCCCAATAGACGAATTCGAAGTCGACGAGCCAAAGTCAAGATGCGGATACAAGGTAGAATGCGCGAGCCCGAGTTCGGGGACGTAAGCGGCGGCGGACGGGTGCGGGCGGGTTCGTTATGTTGATGAGGGGCGGCGAGCGTGCAATTTTGTGGACTTGCTGTTGATAAAAGAGAAGGAAGGGGCGTTAGTGGGGTTTGGTGATAAATTGGGATTACTGTAGGGTCGAAGGGGAAGGAGAGATGGGGAAGAATGAGATGGGACAGGACAGGATGGAAGGAATGGCTTACTTTAGCGAACGTAGGGTGCAGATTATGGTGCGAGCGGAGGACGTCGATGCATTTTTGCACGGCGTCTACGGTGTCGAAGCTAGCAGGCATGGAGTTAGAACGACGACCTCAAGGAAGGATCGGCGTGGGATGTGGACGTACAGGACGAAGCCGAGCCCTCTGTAAGCACATTATATTAGCGATCAATAAATGAAGAAAGGCATGAAGGCGGACATACGATGGGTGATCGGACAATTGACGAGTAAAAGTGCGACAGCTAAGGACAGTGCCGGATTGCGAGGCGAGCGCGTAGAGTTGTTCAGGTTTGAAGTGTGGAGGAAGACCGTTGATGTATACGTTGGTGGTCTTGTTAACACGTCGTGTCTATGCGTGATAAGAAGACGGGATACGTACTGGAGAGGATTCGGGGTGTTGGCCGAGCAGGCGGCGGCAATGGCAACCGGGGAGGGAGGAGGGATATTGCATGAGCTCGTGTATGCCGCGCGGAGATAACGCGGTGTTATTCCAGGTCGAAGTCGACGCGTCAAAGTGGAGACGTACATATCTGAGTGCTAAGAACGATGAAGCGGACGCATGACTTCTGAAGGCCGTGTCGGTGTATTGACAGTTGGCAGTCGTATATGGGCAATCGATGGTGAAGCTTGCAGCACAAAGGAGATAGAGTAGATAGCGTGAAGACATTCATTAAGAGCGTTGGTCGGGTAGCCCGTGGTCGGCGATGGATGCGAGGTATTCCATGAGCTTGAGCATGTGCGAGCTGCGGATCGTCAACAGTACAAGAGCGATCTGAGACTAGATCTTATTGGACGAAAGGGAACTGCAATGCGGTGGACGGTGTAGCTGGCGTTGACATTTAGTAGCGGCAGGCCGGCCCGACTACCCGAAGCAACGCGAGTGACGTCAACAAGCTCATCCGTGTGCACACTTGATCGTCGTCATGAGGTACGTACCAGCTCTCTCCGCATCTCTGCCGCGTCTGGACACTGTTATATTTGCGGCATCCGTGAACTCATATCGGCTTCCATCGCCGGCGACGTGGCTGCTGCTTCCCGCCTCCTTCGCCGACCATCGTTGCGCCTATTCATCGATAGACAGACTTATGTAAGGTTCATCTGTTATACTCCTTTTATATATTCGTATTATCGATTGATGTGATGCATTGTGTTACAGGAGTACTCCCTAGCTGTATCTCGACGGTCTTCCGCTCTTCTTCAAGGTGGACTATGCACGCTCGTACTCCAGCTTCCTTTGCTATCGCATCTTTATCGGCGGACTCTTTAACTATGCGAGATTACGTCGCAAGTTCCCTGGGTCTTTGCTCTCGTTGCTAACTCCTGCGTACGGTAGCAACATATATGCCCATTATCATCTAATTGATCATTCAAGTCGCTTTAACTCCACTGATCCTTCGAATCTGTTAACACCCCCAACAATTCTCCCCTTGCACGCGATGCCATCCCACTACCTACACTACTCAACCCAATCTTGTCCTATCACGCCTCCTCCACAACTGAAGCGCCACATACGTCAATGAGGTCGCTGGACAGCTATAGCCCGCTTCGACGTCGAATACTGCTAGCCTTGACGAGAGGCGGTTAACAGCTATTCGATATGCAGAATATGTATCTTAAAAGGTATGTTCTTTTAACATCGCTGCTTTATCTTTGATTGTTATGCTTGTGTGTATTACTTATTAGGACGACGCGCAGAACTTATGCGTGCTGGCGCCGGCGCATGTATTCCATTTCCGCGACACTCGATTCTCCCCTGACTCACGTTTTCAATGTACCAATCTTTCCTTTGTCCTTTTACCTATTACTATTACGTATGTATGTGTAGTGTATTGAACTCTTTTCTTTTTTCATTTTCATGGGCTGGATAATGAAGTGGAAAAATGCCCGTTACGTTCTTTGCTGTCTGACCGTCTATCGGCGGCATAGTGGGCCTCTGTGGATTATCCCTAACTATACGATATGTTTCTCATTCCTATTCCTTCGTCATTCCTGCCTTCTTGTGCTGTTATTATATCCAACATATGCCTTTCCCTTCCACACCCCATTAATCCTTCTCACACCGCAGCCTAACATCACCGTTATGTATCAAGAGATATATTCAGACTGCCAGTCAGATGACAGCTCAAGATAACATTGGCAATGTTGCAATTTCGACTAGTGGACATGATCCGTTAAGGAATTGAATACCGTCGGCACTGGATTTTCGCGGAGAATTAAAACAACCCGCTCGACATCGTCGATTGATTTTGAGTTTATATAGGCATCGGAAGATCTCGTAGTTTGCAGTGACAAGATATGAGTCTTTTCTTTTCTTTCGCTTTCTTTATTGCTGCCCTGTCTCCCTTTATTTTTCATTTCCTTTCCTTTGCTCAATCCCCGTTCAGGATATTAATATTATTTGTTTAGTTATTCAATAGATCTTTCGCTACCCAATGCTTGAAATTAATGATCACACGCACCCTTCCGTCAGCTCAATTTTTAACCTTCTTCGGACTCGCAAATAACTTGAAAGTAGTAATATCTCTCTGCACGGTGATATAATATATCCAATACGATGTCTATCTTTCTGTTCACCTTAAATGATATTCTGACGGTGTATTCATTAAATTCCGCTCCTCCTCCCTGTTCACATTCTACCCAACATATCAGTTCAAGGCTTTACGGATCCACTTTACCTCTGTTTCTAGTATTCGCATAATGGATTAGGATATCTCAAGTGATACATGGCGCCAATAATATGTTTCTATTTCGAGGTAGTCAGGTGAAACACTAAGAGAATGTTAGAGTATGAAAGAGCGAAAATAAGAATAACGTTACTAAAAAATGTCCCGGAAAGGCTCGCTATTTCTGCGAATACTCCGCCTGTCATACGCAGGGCACTGCAACTCGGTTATGTACTCCATCCAATGAAATAGACATGGATAGGAACGGAAAGAAGGTCACTACGTACTTATATGAGTAATAAGCTTCGGCGGCCGCAACTGCGTATCAGCGAAAACGACTATTGCAGATGGCGTGCGGCGCTACAAGTACGCACACAGATGCGTCCACAATAATAGGTAGCGAAATTATAATCATAGCAAATATATTTCTATCACCTGACAGGAAGTGCAACAGGGTCAAGTAGTGCATCATGGCACTTTCTAGACCAACTAGTGGAAATATTGAGAATCTGAATAGCTAGCATTCAAGCTTAACACTCTCCTGAGATTTCTAGATGCTCAGCTGCTCAATATCTTCCGCCGTTGGTTGAGAAAGTGCTATGATGTACCAGACCTAATGCATTACCTAGCCGGTGATAGTACTCGATCATCAGAGGGCATAAAATGGAGACAAAGAAACAAACCCTTACAGGGTACCCTTTAGGAGGGTGCTATCAGCGCAAAGCAGAGGACATATGATGAATAGTGATATGAACGGCGAATATCCTGTGCTCCGCGCTGGGATGCTAGAATCTAAAGTCGATGCTGGGCACTGATGTACGTTCGTGCGTCAGTTATCGTTAAAGACGTAACCGTTATGGAACGGCTGCCCTCGCCTCCTTCGCCGACCTGGTTACGTTCATTTACCCGATTACAAGCTCAATACTCTTCTGTATACGTCCAGTTATCAGTTTTAAGACGCAAGGAAAGATATTGAAGAGACGTACAGAAGAACATTGAGCGTGTCAGTTGAGCAGGCAGCAGCGATATTGCGCGATGGAGAGAGGATACTGCATGGGTTCCTGTGGAGATGTAGAGGTCTCATCGACATCGTTGCCTCCGTATACGACGTTGTTGACGACGTCACTCGCGTTGAGCGCTGCTTCGGGTAACCGGCCCGGTCCGCTCATTCTCGACCTCGTCGCTCCTATCAATGTCTACTCGATCGACGCACCCGCTTCTCTTAGGCCCGTTTCCGCCGCGTCTTGCCAACTAAGATTGTCGCGTTGCCCAATATGATAATTAGTCGAGGTGTACAGCGGTAACCTTCCACGTTCCAGCCGAACGCTCTCCTCGTAGTTCAAGAGCGTATATGGATAACCTAGGTCGTGCGTTCTGGCTGAGCTGTAGGTAGTTATCACGGAATATATCATATTTGACTCACGGCATACAGGGCGAAAACAGTGGTGTTAGCAATGAAACGGAATGCCGAAGCTGAGGACATGCAATAATGAGTCTGTACTGGGATGCCAGAGTGTAAAGTTGATCCGCTAACGTATGTTCGTACTCCTAAACGTGTCAATTGTCACGTAAACGTACGGAACATGCGCACAGGACTGGATTGTGTTTCTAGGCAAAGCACGCAGCGTCCACGGCAGCCGACGATGGTTACGGAGGCGAGGTGTCGCTGTTGAGATAATACGGTCGGGCAACACGCTGCGGCGTCTGGAGTTGCCTATCTGCAAAGGTGCGACTCCCGCACGGATAACGTGCAGCGACCATGGTACGTTCTCGTCGCTATTCTTTCCCGCGCTTGCCTTTATTACATCGCTATGCCATCTTGTCGTTCTCATTCTTTCACTTTCATCTCCTCGTTCATGCAGCTTGCTTACCGTTGTAATCTCCAGGATCCACCTTCCTCGTGTCACCGCTACTCACCGACCTGCGCAGGCTAAACCCACGATCTCCATACTGCAAACCATATACACGTCTGATGCAAGACATCAATCTCAGCATTTGTACTACTCGACGTAGCGCGTTCGAGAATGCGAATTCCAATGGGTTGCAGCCGGTGGATACGTGGAAGCGAAGATTTGAAGCAAACAGCGTCGAGTCAATCTCCAGGCTGTTGATGGAGGTTCGGTATGGCAGTTAAGGACTCTGGTGACGGAGCTATTACCTATGTTGCGAGGATCGGCATTCAGATGTGAGTACGTTTCTTTGCTTTCTTATCTTTCTTCCTCTCTTCGCATCCTTCTCGCCGTTGAACCTTCATTTATTCCATTTTATAAGCTTACAGTCGAAATACTCATTGTCTTTAACAGAGTATACTCCTATGCAACACCAGAAGCCTGGGAACGATCCCCTGCCCTTTCCAATCCATCACGCAATATTGAACCTCCTTCAGGCTCAGCTTCGAAAGCCTCTGTGCCTGCATTGTCGTTTATAGCTAGGACTCGACGTTTACCTCAAGCCACTCGGACTTCGCATTCGCATAATATCAAGCCCAAATCGCATTCGCATTCAATAGCAACGCAAAGTCAAAATCTACAGACCCCAACCTCCCCATTCTCTAAACCTGCATGCAAAGTTCAACTCATCCTCAACTCCATCGCCATTCCTAATACGAAGAATGGTTCCATTCCCCTCACACCCAAGTCGAAAACGTACTCGTCATCGTTCTGTATACGCGGAATGCGTTGGCGTGTTCTGCACGTAAGAATAGTTATGCTAGGCATTGGGATGAAAGCACACGAGGAGGATCGTGCGGCTGGTTTGGCAAGACCGGGAGAAGATGGAATGCGATGGTTGGTTGACTCCTGGGCAGATGGTATCTCGAAACGAAGGCTCGCGTTTCTTTAAAGGATGTAGACAACGTCGCGGTGCTGGTGGAGGGCGTCTCTACATCGTTTAGGAACCTCTGATCGAGGTAAATGCTTAAAGTGGCATACTTGGATCATATATTCTGACTGACGGGTCACAGGGTACTCTTTCGGACGGTGTTATCCACGAAAAGAATGACGAAGTGGAGGACATACGATGCGCAGTGATACGACTGGAGAATATCAGTGTGACAACTGGCGTTCCGCGATGGGATGCTAGAGTCTGAAGTCAATGCTGGACGTTGATGTACGTTCGTGCGTCAGCTGTCGTCGAAGACAAGCTTTATGGAACAGGCGTACTGAAGCGGATTACGGACCTTTGCTATCGAGCACGAGCAACGAGTGACAATGCGACCGCTGTGTCCCGCGATAGGATGCTCGAAGTGGATTCTAAAGTCGATGCTGGGCTGGATTACACTTCTCACGAAGGCGCAAACTGTATGGAACAGACGTACCATACTGAAGAGGATTATATATGTTGGCAATCGACGATGCGGCGGCAATAAATCATTGGGCTTCAGACCATGCACGCTGCGAGGATAACACGGTCTTGGACACGTCAATGGTGACGGTGCCGACTCTAGGATGTTCTTTTGCTGACTCTACTGCTAGGAGACGAAGATGAGGGCAAATGCATGGTGCCGACGATTGGAGGCTGAGCGCTGGCCCGGCTACCTGGTGACGCGAGTCTCATCGCCGCCGGTGAGCATCCCAAGTACAAATCATAGCTGACCTTCCGGCATATTGTGTCCCAATAGCAAGTACTTAAGTGTGCATAGATTTGCTCGTTACTATGTTCTCAGTGTGCTATCCGATCTCAGTAGCATCCCACGCCGAGCTCATTAAGCCGTCTCCTTCGCTGACCGTCGTCGATCAAGCGTACTCGTTGGACGCTCAGTCATCTTCAATACCTCTCCTTCACGCTTCTTTTATCACTGACACATCACATCTTTGATTGTTTCGTTTATTGTCCTATTCCTCCATTTCGCTCGCTCGCTTCCTTCCTATCTTCGCTTCTCGTATCTGTTCATTCATTTCCTCGCTTCTCTTTCTTTCCATTCCTCTATATTATGATCCGTCCTTGACGCTGCTGTAGCTGTACATGGCAGACATCTCTCAACTCTTGGACACCACCTCGGCCACATCCCTGACGACCTTCCACCAGCGGCAAACGCAACACTCAGAGCCACAATCCTTACTTGCTCTTTATATCCCAATCGATTTTAATTCGGCCTTATTCTTTAATGACAACATCCTAATGGCAGCTCCACACTGTCAACAAAACTCGAGTACTTAGCTCATCGATGTCTTTATTCCTTTGACCAACCACTGGAAATTCGACCCTCAACCCTATAATGAAAATGGCTTTCCGCGGTTGGACATACTAACGATCGCCTCTACCGTCGAGAGGGGCTTACTCCCGTCATCTTATACCCTTCCTGCGGGTGTAGATGGCGAATGGGAGGTATGGTATGGGTTAGGGAATCGGAGTGAGAATAGTCGTGCGGCAAAAGGAGGAGGGGCACCGTTGTTAGGAATGAGGCAGCGGAAGGAGTCCGAAATACGAAAGGTAATGTCATTCATTTAATTCAGTGCCATTGATGTTTTACAGTTTCGCTTTTGTTTTCGTGATCAGCCTTTACAAAATAATAAACAAGTGCGTGTGTAGTTCGCTTCTGTTATATTCGGTTTGTAATCACGCTTTCGTTCGACAAGTCAGTTTATCCTTACGCCATGTTACCTTTTTACAGATATGATTTATTGGTTGCTCGCTAGTACAAGGGTATTTTAATATTCAGCACTGCGTTCTTACGAATGAAATAAGTATTATAAATCTCATTAGATATTATTTACTAGGTTATGTTCAAGAACTGCGGTCGACGCACTCATTGCGTATTTCGATTTTCTCGATTATTTTTGCGTGTTCAATTAAATTATATGGCCGCCCTGATTTGAACATTGTTTTCCCAGCTAATCGTGATGCTTCAAGGCCCAAATTGGCAAGTTATATATTGTTTCCTTTAGATGACGGGACAAGTATGGACTTTCTACTATCAAGGTTAGTTACACCATCGAAAGGCGACATGCTAGTGTTCTTTTAAGTACCAGCGAAAAGATATATCTTGTTCGTGGATATATTCGAACAAATCTTATGCAGCGTGTGACCAAGCTGTCATGGCTGGTGACAGCGTGGTAAATATATAGATAACTTGCTTTCTCATTCGACGGATAGAGTGCACGTGGCCGAGCTGTCAAAGATTGACATGCTCGAGGCTGTGCGAGGCGGCACTGCCAGATCAGCTCTCACCGTCGTGCTAATCTCTCTACCCTCTCACACCATATCTCATATCCCGCCGTGTAGGTGTGTTTCTGTCATTTTTCCTTTGACTGCAGATTGCTCAAAGATGCCTTTAATCCCAATCTGTAGGGTTTCCTACCGACATTTGTATCCACAAGTTAGCATGTTTAAGAAGTTGAAGACTAAGTTCCGCTCGAGTCATGGTACTACTTTTAGCACTGCTCATGCCAGAACGACGGACTCTGTACTGCCTACTATGCAAATACCACAAGCTACGTTTCATCAAACACCTTCGATATCCATTCCCATCCCAGTTCTCAGCACGGTAGATACTACTTTAGTTATCTTAGAAGATGTAGGGAATCTTATTCAAAGATTTCCGTACATTGAAGGCATTGCCGGAATTTTAAGCGGAGTAATAAGGATTAGGCAGGTTTGTGTTTATTCCATCTTGAGTTAGTAGCCAGTGTATATTGAACCAGAATTGTAAATATAGGAAATGAAGGATGCAGAAGACTACTGCAAGGAAGTCATAGACAATGTAGTGGACCTATCCGGTGAAATTCTCCTGGAATTTCAAAGGATACCTGAATCAATGGGAAAAGATCACAATCTCCAACGTAACTTGGAAGAGTATTCTGAGTATGTTTCTATCAAGGATATTTGAATATGTCCTAAATTATCTCAATAGGTTTCTGAATGAAGTGCACTATGATATTGAAAAATATTGGGAAGCTTATCAAAACCGAAATCCACTTGTTAAGTGGATATATCGACAACCTGAAACCATCAAGAAGCTGGAGAAAAAGACTATAAGGTTAAAGGAGAAATACGAGGTAACTCACAGTGGAGTTAACTAGCTACATTGAGTAACTAATTACAGTATGATTAGAGTCGTGTCCTTTTTAATATTGCAACAATAGTCAATAATCTTCAAAATGTTTCTCATGGGTATAATATCCTCCATACATTGCATATGTCATGTTAATTCAATTATACAGTACATCTGCTGGTCCCTCCCCTCCTTGGACTCCTATCCCCCTTCCAGCCCCTATGTTTGGAAGAGAAAATGAAATGGAGAATATGCTCTCTCATATGAAGGTCAACAAGCCTCTCCAGATTGCCATTCTTGGTCCAGGGGGGATGGGGAAAACAACCCTAGCTCTTCATTTCCTTCATGCACAAGTTGTTATGAAAGAATATCCCTCACAACTTTTTATTTCTTGTGAGGGGAGATATTCAATAGATGAGCTGCTATTAGACCTGGCAGAGCAAATTAGGATTCCTTCTGAGAAGAGAAAAGAATACCTGCAAGATCAAATACTTGAGGCTCTCAGGGGTCCCTCTGCAATTATCTGTCTTGATAACCTAGAGACATTATGGGAGTCTCATGAACTACGACCAATGATGGAAGGTTTCCTTAATCATCTCTCAAGTATCCAGACCCTTGGACTTATTGTGACTATACGAGGAAATCAGAGGCCCAATGGAGTCACTTGGCCTCAGCCTTTGTTAAAACCTCTACCAGCTCTGAAGATAGAGAGTTCCTTGAAGACATTTAAGAACATTGTTGGTATTCAACCTGATGAGAATGTTCAAAGACTTATCAAGGAAGTAGAAGGCATTCCACTTGCAATCACATTGATTTCTAATCTAATACGGGATGAGGCAGAATCACCAGAGGCCTTATGGAGCAGATGGAAAAAGGAGAAGACTAAAGTTTTAGAAACTGGGCAGGACAAAAAATCCAGCCTCACAATTTCTATCAACTTATCTTTCAATAGTCCAAGGATGACAGAGGATGCAAGAGAGCTACTTCACCTTCTGTCCTTCCTACCAGATGGATTCTCTAATGGCAATCAGATGCTGGAAGACATTCAAAGATATATTCCTCAGTTTCGTCAGGCTCTCACTGTGCTCAAAAGTGTAGCATTGGTTGAGATTGACCAGCAGCTGCAACGTATTCATGTTCTATCTCCAATTAAGCATTTCACTCTGGAATCTGCAAGTTATTTTAGATTCCAGAAACCTATAACAGAATTCTTTGTAGATCTTCTTTCAAAATACCAAGATAAGACCAGTGTTCAAGCACATCAAATCATAACCCTAGAATTTTATAACATATCATACTTTTTGAATAGCAGCTATGATGGAGGTCAACCAGAACTGGATATCATTCAGGCAACCATCAACTGGACAAAATGGGCAATATATTTAGGCAGACCCTTGGATAAACTCATTACACTTGCCATAGAGAATGCTGATATAACAGATCTGAAAGCAGACTGTTATTCTGCACTTGGTCAAATGTGTATGTATAAGAATAGTGTTAATAATGCCGAAATTGCATTTCAGAATGCCTTGGAACATCATATTCAAGCACACAATGACATTGGGCAAGCTAATGATCTTCAGAATATTGGGGAATTGTATATGTGCCGAGGCCAGCTGGAGGAAGCTGAGAAGAGCTTTCAGGATGCTTTGGAACTTCACAAGCAGGCTCAGTCTGTCCTTGGGCAAGCTAATGATCTTCAGAATCTTGGGGGATTGTATATGCGCCGAGACCAGCTGGAGGAAGCTGAGAAGAGCTTTCAGAATGCTTTGGAACTTCACAAGCAGGCTCAGCATGTCATTGGGCAAGCTAATGATCTTCAGAAATTTGGGGGATTATATATGCGCCAAGACCAGCTGGAGGAAGCTGAGAAGAGCTTTCAGGATGCTTTGGAACTTCACAAGCAGGCTCAGAATGTCCTTGGGCAAGCTAATGGTCTCCAGGATCTTGGAAAATTGTATATGCATCGAAACCAGCTGAAGGAAGCTGAGAAGAGCTTTCAGGATGCTTTGGAACTTCACAAGCAGGCTCAGTCTGTCCTTGGGAAAGCTAATGATCTTCAGGATCTTGGGGAATTGTATATGCGTCGAGGCCAGCTGGAGGAAGCTGAGAAGAGCTTTCAGGATGCTTTGGAACTTCACAAGCAGGCTCAGGATGTCCTTGGGCAAGCTAATGATCTTCAGGATCTTGGGGGATTGTATATGCGCCGAGACCAGCTGGAGGAAGCTGAGAAGAGCTTTCAGGATGCTTTGGAACTTCACAAGCAGGCTCAATCTGTCCTTGGACAAGCTA
>KN837157.1:363848-392503 GCA_000827215.1 Sphaerobolus stellatus SS14
AGACCAGCTGGAGGAAGCTGAGAAGAGCTTTCAGGATGCTTTGGAACTTTACAAACAGGCCCAGTCAGTTCTTGGCCAGGCCAATGCCCATCAAGGCCTTGGAAGGGTATATATGCACAGTGGCCAGAATAATCAAGCTGAAAACAGTCTTAATACTGCTCTTGCACTTTTTAAACAGATCAATAAACAAAATGGTGAAGCCTCTGTTCTTAAACTCTTGTCTCAACTTGGTATACAGACTTAATACAAATAGTACTTCCAGGTTGCTCTTTCTCCTTTGTATATTATAATTGTAATTGATAGTTTGTTAAATTGTAATTTGATGGTGCTAATTATTGGCTCAGTTTTGTCTGAATGGCAACTGAATTGATGTGCTTAATATGACCCACAGAATTTAGCACTGTCAAATTTGGAATAACTACACTCTAATACCAATACCCAGATCAACCTATACCATCTCAACTTCTCAGTACCTGTGTAGTGTCAGATTAATACATGTATTTTTTGTTTCAATAGATCTGCTCTATAATGCAAGCAGTCATAATCCAGTCAGTCATTGGGAATTTGCATGCATTAAACATTATAACTTAATTGTCCTTAGCTTCAAGCTGTTAGTACACAAAGTATTTGATAATGCTTTCAATATCGAAGTCATACTGTACTGTACTAGCTAGTATGTAACCCATCACAATAATAGTAGTAATTGATAAGTATTGTATCATATTATATTGATGTAAAGAACCCGTGGCCTCTGAGTGGAGTGGGGACGAAAGCGGAAAATGAAATAGCATAGGAAACCCTGCATGTCTGTAAGTATGTCTGTAAAGCATTGAAAGCTGAAAGTTGAAGTCGAAGATCAAAAACAAAAGCCGAAAGTGAATATACCATGGATGCGAACATCACATCACATACCCCTCGACCTTAACCTCCTATTCCCTCCCCGGCGTCCTCCCAAATAACGGCGCACCCAACCCCACACTCGCACTCGCAGCCACACCCGTACCTGCATTCCTCCCATTCACACCCTGACCCTGACCCTGCCCACTAGGAAGCGTATACGAACACGCCATCGGATTCAGACTCTCCCTCTCCCTGCTCGAGCTCCGACGACGCGCACAATGAAGATCGAAGGCCTTCGTATTGGTGTTGGTGTTGGAAATGCCGTTGAGAGTGTTGCTAGCGGCGGTGGCGGCGAGGTTGGGGTGTGAATTGCCGTTGGGAATGGGGACAGACTGGTGGTGAGGGCTTGTAGGGTTCGAGTGAGATTGAGATTGAGCGGAGTGAGAATGCAAGTTGGTGTTGATGCCGTTGTTGCTGGTCGTGCCGTTAGAAATAGCGTCAGAGGTAGCGTTAGCGCTATTGGAGTTAGTGTAGGCAGCGAGCAAGGGACGGAGGGTTTCGAGTTGCATCTGGAGTTGGCTGAGCGTTGTGCTGATGGGTTGGAGAGGGGACGGGACTGTTGTGGACCCGGTGCCGGGTGTGGGTCGGGTCGGGTCTGTGGGACATAATCATAATCAGCAATGCCATAATGAAAGGAACATAATGAAGAAAAGGATGCGAGGTGCGAACGAAGAGATGTGAAGAGCGCGAACAGAAGAAAGCAAACGCGCAAGGAAACGAAACGACGATAACGCACGAAAGCCCGAACAACAAAAGTGGCACAGTGAACGAAGGGACGAAAGGACGAAAGCCCAAACGACACAAACGACGAAACAGAATAAGAGAAGAGAAAAACACTCACGCCTCGCCCCAACCCCCAATCCCTGCAATGTATGCAACAACGGCTCGACCGAAATCCCATATCCCCCACCCATGCCCATCCTGCCAAGCCCTCCAACACCACCAACAACAATGCCCTCCGGACTCTGAATCTGATCCTGATAACCTCCTCCTCCGCCACCGCCATTCCCGTTCGCATTCACGTTCGTATTCGGATAGCCACGTCGAGCGCCAGTTGCATTATGGACGTTCCCGCTACCGCCGACGTTGTTGGTATCTTGTTGCTGAGGCGCCTGAGGCGCGGCGTATATGTCTTGATACATGACGGCGAGCTTTGGGTTTGAGTTTGATTTTGAGTGTATCTTGGGGTGTGATTGGGGTGGGGAGGAGGGTGGGTCCTATGAAGGATTATAACGTTAGCGCGAGAACGTGACAATGGAACAAGATTGCCAAGTGGCGAATGAGAGACGACGAGGGCAATGATAAATAAGAGAGAGATACACACCATAGCCTCATCAGCAAACGACCTGCAACCGCCCACTGTATCCCCTAATCGACCTTCCATGGAGTTTGTTATGAGCATCTTGGGCCGCGGCGCGGTTATCGAATCTAAACACGAGCAATGCAATCAGCATACGCACACGAACATACCAACGAAAGAAGAGGAGAGAAGGATGAGGTGGAAAGACGCGACCCCGTTAAGACATGCACCGAAGAGATGGAACACCAACGAAAGAAAGACGCGATGCGACCCTATGCAACGAAGAGGTGGGAAGAGACAGAACACCAACGAAAGATTCAAAGAAGTGAGAAGGAAGGAAATACGCACTGAATATAGGCAACAAGCTGCGGCGGCTGCAGCCTCGTATCAGCGAAGAACCGACTCCCGCGGATGATGTGCGGCGCGACGAGCACGCGGAGGGTTGGGACGTCGATGTTAATGGGGAGTCTAGCAGCATAGCGCGTTAGCATCATTCAACAACGTGGCGATGAAATGGAACGAAGCAGTGGAGATAAGAAGGAACACAAGCAATGAACGAATAAGCACTCTCAAGATAAACATCCCCTCCAACCTCTTCACCACCCATCGCACCACCACCAACCGCCACAAATACCCATCGCCATCCCAATAGACGAAGTCGAAGTCGACGAGCCAAAGCTAAGATGCGGATACGAGGTAAGACGCGGATACGAGGTAGAATGCGCGAGCCCGAGTTCGAGGAAGTAAGCGGCGGCGGACGGGTGCGGGTTCGTTATGTTGATGAGGGGCAGCGAGCGCGCGATTTTGTGGGCTTGCTGTTGATAAAAGGGAAGGAAGGGGCGGTAGCGGGGTTTGGTGATAAAGTGGGATTACGGTAGGGTCGAAGGGGAAAGAGGGATGGGGAAGGATGAGATGGGACAGGACAGGATGGAAGTAATGGCTTACTTTAGCGAACGTAAGGTGGAGATTATGGTGCGAGCGGAGAACGTCGATGAATTTTTGCGCGGCGTCTACGGTGTCGAAGCTAGCAAGCGTGGAGTTAGAACGACGACCTCAAGAAAGGATCGGCGTGGGATGTGGACGTACAGGACGAAGCCGTACCCTCTGTAAGCACATTATATTAGCGATTAATGAATGAAGAAAGACATGACGGCGGACATACGGTGGGTGATCGGACAATTGACGAGTAAAAGTGCGACAGCTGAGGACAGTGCCGAATTGCGAGGCGAGCGCGTAGAGTTGTTCGGCTTTGAAGTGCAGAGGGAGGCCGTTGATGTATACGTTAGTGGTCTTGTTAACACGTCGTGTCTATGCGCCATAAGAAGACGGGATAGCACTGGAGAGGATTCGGGGCGTTGGTCGAGCAGGCGGCGGCAATGGCAGCCGGGAAGGGAGGAGGGATATTGCATGAGCTCGTGGATGCTGCACGGAGATAACGCGGTGGTAGTCCAGGTCGAAGTCGCCGCGTCAAAGTGGAGACGTACACATCTGAGTGCTTAGAACGATGATGTGGACGCATGACTGCTGAAGGCCGTGTCGGTGTATTGACAGTTGGCAGTCGTATATGGGCAATCGGTGGTGAAGCTTGCAGCACAAAGGAGATAGAGTAGATAGCGTGAAGATATTTATTGGTTAAGAGCGTTGGTCGAGCAGCCCGTGGTCGGCGATGGATGCGACGTATTCCATGAGCTTGAGCTTGTGCGAGCTGCAGATCGTCAACAGTACAAGAGCGAGATTTTAACAGACGAAAGGGAGCTGCAACGCGGTGGACGGTGTAGCTGGCGTTGACATCTAGTAGCGGCAGACCGGCCCGACTACCCGAAGCAGCGCGAGTGACGTCAACAAGCTCATCCGTGTGCGCACTTGATCGTCGTCTAGTGGCATTCATGAGGTGCGTACCAACTCTCTCCGCATCTCTGCCGCATCTTGACATTGTTATATCGGCAGCATCGGCGAACTCATATCGGCTTCCATTGCTAGCGACGTGGCTGCTGCTTCCCGCCTCCTTCGCCGACCGTCGTCGCACATATTTGCTCGATTGACACGCTCAGTACGCACTCAATACTCTTAGATAGGTATCCTCGATCTATTATGCATTTTATTATCGACTGACGTGTCGTATCCCGTCATAGGAGGTCTAGCTGGCTGCTGCATGGTCGGCCTTCCACCCTTCTCCAGAGCCATGGAACCTGCTAGCTAGCAAAGCTCGTTACGCGCTCCGCTATTTTTTTTAGCTCTTCGGTTAACTACTGTATGTCCATTGCTTTCTTGGTAGATTCTAATTGCTAACTTCGTTGTGCTCGTACTAGTGTTTACCGCACGGTCTTGTTCGTGCACAACGACACCTCCAATTCGTCCAGCACGACCGTCTACCATCACTGCAAGCTTCTAGGTTGCAATCAATCCCTTCGAAGATGCTTTAACACCTGCGCCGCTCGGACACAATCTCCATTTCCACTAGCCATACTAACCTCAGCTTATCGCAGCTCCTCCACAAAAATCCCAAAAAATCGCCTTATATCGCTCGTTATTAAAATCGCCCCATACGTCTTCGAGCTTTTCAGCCAGCTCAGATCATTGCCACGATGAGAGGAAAATCGCTGACTTGATGAGGCGATTGGCGGAGGACATGGTTAGATTGAAAGGTATGTTCTCTTAATTATCGCTGTTGTTTTACCTACTTACATTTGTTTTAGATTAACTGTGAACATGACATATAGACATCGAAGTACCTACTCTCAACACCGTACATTCCGCCATATCAGTTGATTCTTCCCAGATACGCGCAGCCTCAATCATAAGGACTGCTTCTTTCGTTCTTTCGTTCTTTCGGTTTGTATTTCCCTATTTCCGTACTAATGTATCCTGATTTCGTTATTTGTAGTCCGATATTCTTCCTACTGGAACCTTGGCAATGAATCAATAATCAAACCGCAGAACGAAACATCCACGACATTTCTTTATTTTCGTTCCATCCGCTGTCTAGAGTATAGTTGAGAGACTATCCTTCCCCGTAACGTATATTCTCATCCCTTTCATCTGTATACCTTCTCATAACACTATTCCACCAAAGATCTTCTGCTTCACCTCACCTCATCCTCCCAATCTAAATCCTAAAATCGCCGGTACCTATCAAGATATCACATCCGCTGCTCATAACCTGAATACATCGTAGGAACTTTGCGATTTTCAAGTATTTCCCTCCTTTTCTCTCCCTTAGTCCCATTTTCTCCACCCAGGATCTACCCTCCCCAATTAAACCGAAAGGACTCCGCTGTATATCAACTTCAAGATATCAATTAGATGCTCGCTATCGGAACTCGTTCGATGTGGGGGTTGCCATGTGAATGGGAGCAGCGTTGGAGATGGAAGTGGATTATAATAGGGCTGGCTGCCTGAGGATCAATCGCCGGATGGACATCTCAGATCTCAGATCTCAGGCTTGGAAGAGATGGTGGGAAGGTGATATGTCCGCGGCGCTGCAGCCGTTCTACGTATCTTATGGCACGGATGGAGTGAGTACATTTCTTTCGTTACTCTTTTTTTTTTTCAATTTTTAATTCTTATTCCTTTCGCTGTTTTCCGTTATTTCATTCTCATTCCTTGTTTTCTTCTCTCATTCTGTCTTTTCTTCTCTTTCAGCCTTTTCCCATTCCCCATCTTTTTTCTTTTTTCTTTCTCTGAAATGTTTTCGTTCTTTCGCTTTCTACGATCCTTCCCTTCCCTACATTATTTCGCTTCATTAACGCGAATTCCAAGATTTATCATACTTCGTCAACACTACCCAGCCCTCGAAACTACCCCACGACGATCTCGTTCCATTCCACCCAGCAAGGCCTCACAACTCAATGTCGACGTCTTTATCCCTTGCTGGCTGGTATACTTACCATTCTCCAATACGGCTATGCATAGTGTCGCAAATTTCAATCTATTACACCTGCATTCTCCTGAATTCTCACTTTGGCGTTGCATAACTCTATTCACCCAAGAGGCTGGCACACCACGACGACGTTAATGAGCATGTCAGCGAGGCTCACCGAATAATTGACATGCTATGCGTTAGTGTGTTAGCCCCATTTACTTATTCTTGTAGATGAGTATAATAGTTGAAACCCGTCGATGTATCTAGTATTCATACGATATGTCAATAATATAAAGCATGATGATAGAAAATATGTACAGGAGTGTCTTGTGCGCTTAATCGAGGAACTATGTGCAACGACAGTCAGCGAGGAGGCAACCACGACCGCGTCGCCTATAATGGAGACCGCTCGTTATTGCATCGTGTCTGGCATCGATACGAAGAGAGGTCTCAAATTCACTTACCTGAATGCTCATAAACGACGACGAAGTGCGGGTGGACGTTTCGCTCATTCCATCATAGACGACAGTACCGGCCTTCAGCAGGGAGATAATGTCGATACTACTTTATAATATCAATTTATCATAGAAAAAATATTTATCGGCACCTCACATTTTTTTATAATATGCAGGAATGCTCGAGCAAGGCGTCTGAAGGTAGTGCTATGGAAGGTACCGTAGTTGTCAACAAAGTATGGGAGCTAGCGGTGCTATAGTTGCTACAATCCACTATAATAGCAACTATAGCATTTGCCAACTTTCCTGATGTGAGTTGGCCAGCCCGGGCCACTTCATCATTTTAACCAAAATACATCTTCCCCTTCCCCTATCAGTAATATCTCCCAAGCAGCCTAAACCCACCATTATGTCTCAAGACTCAAGATCCAATTAGCACCTCAAGAAACCTTTAGGAATTAAGCCATTTTGACTAGTGAATGCAATGTGTTAGGGAGGGAATAGTATTGGGAATGGAGTTTCCACACAGTGTATGATAATTAAAAGAGCTAGGGGACATTGTTAATCATTTTTGTATAGGAATGGAAAACTGTTATCTGTCAGAGTTCAAATTGTTGAATACATTGTAGTGACAAGATGTGAGCCTCTATTTATTATTTTATTTTATTTTATTTTGACTCCCTCATCACCTACCTGCCTTTTATAATTTTTACCTTTTCTTTTCTTTGCATAATTCGATTCAGAATATTGATATTATTTAGTTGTTTAGTTATTTCAATGCTTGAAATCAATGGCCTTACCCTGTCTCTCAAACACATCAGATCAAGCCTTCCTCAGACTTGGATAATATATCCAATTCAATGTCTAATATATGTCTACCTTGAATGCTACTCTAACTGCATATTCAATAAATCCACTACCTCTCTGATATCAATTCCGACTCTTATTCACATTCTACCCAATATACCAGTTCAAAATATAGATCCTTCACTTTACCTCTGTTTCTAGTATTTTGTTCACTTCAAGATCAAGTCCATCACTTCCTGACTGTAGCTGAAAGACATCTTTCCTTACACTTGTATTCAGTGTCAAGCACATTGTGATGTATTTAAATGCTAATAGGAAGATCCAAGAGACTGACTTGCTTGAACCTGTTTAGTTGAAACCCTAAAGTTCCACTTCCTGGGTGATTATGTGTCAACAATTAGGTGGATTGGGACAACACCAGGTTATTCTATGCAGATGGTTCATGTTTGTTTGAAATAATCCCCAACCCCCATGTTAAACTGAACCTCTAGAGCGAGAGTGCACACCAGAAAACCAAACAATACTACTCTCACATGAGCAAGGCTATGCTGGCTTATGGAATGACCTACCTTGACCAATGGGAGACTAACATGCAGAATATCAAAATGCATGTCCAGAGGCACAGTATGCAAGCCTCTAATGAAGAATAGTTGTACTTCTCTACAAAAGAACAGGAGCCCCCACAATGACCCCAAAGTACAGTACATCATTTCTTCAAGTCACAAATACCCCCTTAAAATTGGCCTATGGGGCCATGAAAATGCCCTAGATCTGGCTACTGAGGTATTTGACTCCACTTTCATCTCATTGAAATTTCATTAAATCAATATCTGTATATTTCAAGGTTTTTATGATATGTTAAAGGATCACCTCTATGGCCACCTAACAAATCTCACTGCCAAAGATGACTTTGTAGACTTCCAGTTTAGGAGGTTCCCTTTTCAAGTTCCTGCCTTTGAAAGCCTGTTGTCAGATAGGCTCACTGCTCTGTCACACTTGAGAGGACCAGAATATATTTGTCAAGAAGCTAGGACAATAATAATAGTATGGGTTACAGCTGTCTACTGTTGTATAATCTAGGTGTCTTGAATGTAACTATAATGCCAAGAGTAAAGAAGCCATAAGAGTCTCTTGCAGAATACTGTGGCACCAGGATTACAGCTTTCTTCCTGCTGACTCACTGCTTAGTTGTCTTCTGTGTTTGATAAGAAACAACATATCAATTCAGTTAGCCTCATGTTTCAGAATCTGTCTTGAGATGGTCTTTGTTTTTGCAAAACTGGTTGTTGCCCCTGCATATGCTAATCTGACCCTGGCACATGGTATTCTGATCTCTGCACATGGTAATTTGATGATGCGAATCCCTTAAGCGCCATCACATCCAGGGGGACTTTTGATTGCTCGACTGCGGGATTGTGATGACGGCTTGATGGGGGATTCCAACTCCCGTGTTTGGTATTCTCATCACATGTGTCTATTCCTCACCGTGTATAGTACTACAAGTGATTAGCTATGATTCAGATTAATATAAATGCTTCATATGGTAAGGGAAAATTATTTTTGATCTGAAATTTGCCCTGCATCAATTCTCAATGAGCGAAGATCCCGTTTGAAACCCGGGGGCCCATATCAGAAGTGCTGTACTGCCTTAAAAGAAAGAAAAATGTTAGAACAGGACATCAGTATACCAAGCTACAGCTCGAAAATATGATGAAGGGAATACGCAAAAGAGGAAGGCTGCATGATGACCCTTTTATTGCCATTGGTATATTGGCCCGACGAAACCAAGAAAAGATTACGGTTCCGGGAAGAATGAAGTTCGGGGAACTGTCTTTACACTGAGGCCTTAGGATAGCCCTGATAATCCCATTTATTAGTGAGTTATATCTATTATACTCTGCACTTCTGTTGATTGTATGAATAGCTATACTGCACATGATCGTTCAAAAGCGGACTCAATGTCGAAGTTCACATGTGCTATGACCAACCGTTGGACTCTGGAGAATATTATATTACATGGGAGTCAAGATGGTATCGGAATTGACACTAGTTGGCGAAATATGAATGAAAATAGGGCAGGGGTAACATTTATAACTGGGGTGGATAGGAACGGACATTTAGTTCCATGTGAGTTGCTCCCATTCTCTAAAAGATTATTTTATTAATATTTTATCAATGGATACGAAGGTTCCGCTCTACTCTCTGCAAATATTAAGGTGGAAACCTTGCGGAATTATCTTATGCAAACAGAACAACAAGTTGTTGCCAGAGCAAACGAGATCATCGCAGGTTCGTACTTTCCATTCTTTGACTCAGTAATTATATTATCTCACTATCTGAAAGATGCGAGTTCTATATCAGGCAGAGATGAGTCGGAAAAATTGAAAATTATGACTTTATCACGAGAAGTGGCAACAGTCGGTCAATGGAATATAAAAAAAGTCATGATAGATAAGTGTCTATTTCTACTCAATGCCATCCTTCAAGGCACGTTAATCTATCTTCTATCTATACCTTTTAAGTGCTTATTTGAATTTTCTAGCAATTCCGAATGCATTCATCCTAATCTGTCAATTCCATATAATTCAGGCTATCCTCCGCTTGGATGTTGATAGTGGCATCCGTGAGGGAGCTCCACGACTCTCTCTAGCATTTAAATTTCGAATGCTTATCTATTTCCGTCAAGCCCAGCGTTGTAGGACTCTGGAGGAATGGCCATCCTTCAGAGAGCATTTTTTTCAACGCTTAAAGAGGCTCGCATCAGTGATGGTGGAAAAAGTCGTCCAGGCACGTCCAGCCGTCCAGACTGATCCTGGGCTGTCTGGAGCTGTCTAGGCCGTCCAAATTTACTATGAGGTCATCCCGGATCACTCCAGACGAAACGCCCGTTACTGATGCTCTGCTTAGCTGACTCTGCTGCAAGCTTGACCGAGCCAGAGCTTTATAATGCTTCCTTTGAGAATGAAAGCGACGAGGAAGATATAATACCAGCGGAAAAACGTATAACTCGGTTTAACTGGCTGCAACTATACTTTGACAAAAACTGGTTTTGTCAGACATGTATGGTGTCCCGGAGTGGCCAGCTCCACTTTTAGTCGCGGCTATACTCAGCCGATGTCACACTCACAATCCGCCTGTAATCCTAGGATACTTGAGCAGTACAGAGAAGAAATACGACAGTGAAATTCACCCTATAAATGTAGGAAAGCAAAAACATAATAACTTTTACAGAGGATTAGACCATCTCCAAGCTGCGAGCTAACAAATCTTAGGGAAAATGTAAATTTAATACCAGAGCGTTAGGATCCGTAAGAGACCATTTGGTGCTAGAGCTGCGTTGAGTTTAATCTCGGCTTAATTGTGATTCCATACCTTAGCCATGAATTCCCGACTTTGAAGCCCTTCATATTACTGTTCAGCAAGTGTACTAGCGGTCAGACAGCAGCTTAAATAAATAAATAAATACTTAGTTAAATCAGAAAGATTTCTGACTACAGACAAATGGTTTTATTTGCGAAGGTACTACTTATTAGGCCACAATATCTTTGTCACCAGGTCCACTCATACTGGTACCTCGCTGGGATGGTGTTGCACTAACTCCTCACTGAGCCACGAACCTTGCACTGACTCTACCTCCCTGACTTAAGCATAAACTCAATATCCCACGGTCCACTAATTTATTCAATTGCGTTTGATATAATCCTTCATGGACTTTTAAATCGATGATTGAGAAATTGTTTAAGGAAAAAAACTAGAGGCTGTCCGGTCACATAAATGGAGGCGTTTAAAGTAAAAGGTATTTATTGCAGCTGGAGCAAATCACCTATGGCCGATGGACCAGCATGACAAATGGAAACAATTTAGACTCTGGCTACATGTGCACACCGATGTATTCTCTGGAAGGATAACTTGAATTAAACTTTGATGAACAAATTCTAATCCCTATTTGATCTGCTCTTGGTATTTACAGACAGTTCGAGAAATTCAAGGTTCGTTTTCCCTCGGACTATATAGCAACTATATATCTATGCTAAGAGAAAATTATAGGTCTACTTTTGCTATCTCAAAGCAATCTGGGCAGTGAAAATTATGGTGTTGTGAATGCGCAAACATTCATGCACCATTCTCTTGATCCGAGCCTCAGCAACACTTGTCAGCATTGTTTCAAAAGATGAAGAAACATAAAAACAGAGATTGAATGGAGTCAATATCACTTTAAATTCTCTCCAGGATTCGAAAATCTTCTTGATTGGGGTGTCAACGAACACTCTATGATGTAAATAATAAATCTATCATCAATGGAGGCAGTGTTTTCTCACTAGTTCTGATCACAGGCTGCATCAGGAAAGCTGCCAAAGCCCATATAGTGCTAGGTATGCTATATAGCCCCCCTGTCGATTTAGCGAATCCGCAATATCATAGCAGCCCCTATCCGTCTAGCAAGGGCTTGCCGACAGATGGTCATTACTAGAAGCCTCTAGGCTACTGCTATATAGCACGGAGACTCGATAGATCGCAGTTACTAGCTCTTCCTAGGCCTCCATTCTCACTTATTGTTTCCTCCTGATATTATTAACGAATGAACATTTATTCAAGTATTATTTTACGTTATATTCGCTATTCTAAAGTATATACATTCTAAACCGATTTATTAGAATAAAAAAGCACATCACAATAAGCTCCTTCACTTTCAGTAAATAACCGGAATGCGAGAATAAAATTAAAGCTATCTCGCCTAACAACTCTGGGCAAGTATTAGACCATCCTTGCAATGCATTGATATACATAAGCCTGCAGAGAATCTCCGTTAGTTGAATTACAAGAGGAGGAAAGGCAGAGTACATACCGTATGCCGACACAGGGTCAGTCCCCTTATAAACAGTATCCTTCCCGAATCCTCAGCACTTCCAGAACCCCTTTAAACGAAAAAGTAAGCTGTATGAGTAGGACCTAATTGAGTGCCAACAGGAAACAGCATAGAGAGAGCTCAGGTGAAGAAGAAAGAAAGAAACTATTGCAGGAGAGCGGGAAAAGTCAAGCCTGGACCAGAGAGAACTTGTAGCAGACCCTTTTGAATAGTGATGACTTCATGTAGCGTTGTGTTTTGAACTTGCAGAGGAATGATCAAGAGGGTTGATTCACGGAGATTAGTAGCAGAGTCGAGGCAGTAATAGTGTCAGTGAGGGACAAGGTGGTTGGAAGAAGACACGACACACTGATGGAGCACACGTGACTTGTTTGACTTGTTTGAACGAAATTGCCATCTCAATTTCTCGGCCTAGTGCGTATAGCGGTTTTTAGTGAGACATATCGCCCTATCCAGCTAGGACTATATACGAGTGGGCGCAGCCAGCTAGCCAATTAGCCGCCCGTGCCAACTTTCCTGATGTGGTATTTCTCTGGGTATTCATTCCTTAGCTTCAGTCCAAGTTGGATTTATACAGAACAAGACAAGTCTGTAAACTCATATGAGGACATAGTCCGCAACTATCCTATGATCATCTAGAGTCACCGGTGTGACATCGGTGCGGCAGTCCCTCGGCTGAGAAATGTGGAGCTACTCCGGGACACCATAGATAAGTGCTTGCCTTGTTTAGATTATTAACGTTGAAACATTACTTGAACCATCTATATCCTAGGATTATTCGCATGCGTTATGTGACATCGGCAAAGCTCGGCACTACCAAAAGTGGAGCTGGCCACTCCGGGACACCATAGACATGGCTAGGTGCGTTGTTTTCATATTAATAAACCGAATAATCTTGAATTCTCATCGTAAATCATTTAGTACACATCACGGACATTAATTTACCTCCTGGACAGACTAGGAATGGCTCATATGCGACTAATAACTGGTCCGAGGCAGCGTTTCTGACCTTCAACAAGGTCTTTCTCAATCTTCGTAAAAATAAACGGTGAGTCTTTATAAATATTTTTCACTGTTGAGAACCGATCACTAACTCCTATTTTAAGAATCGATCGGCTCGCTGCTATCATCCTTGGAGAATGTTTTCCCTTCTACGAGTTTTGGCCCTCTGTCGAAGCTCGTATTCCAAGACAAATTGAAGACATGTATTTCCGCACATATCAACCATGAGATGTATCAGTAGCTCAGATGTATTTGCCTCAGACAATGGCTGCTCACATGAATGCATTTATTCAGCTATTGACTGGATGGCAGTATTTGGCTGGACAAATGTATTTGACTGAATGAATGTATTTGTCTGGAGGAATGTATTTGTCTGGAAGAATATATTTGTCTGGTCAGATGAATGTATTTGTCTGGAGGAATGTATTTGTCTGAAGGAATGTATTTGTCTGGAAGAATGTATTTGTATCCTCACCTATTTGCAAAAAGGGGTCTTGAGGGGAATTGAACCCAGAGCTTCTAACTAAGAAGTGCAATGTTTAACCACAAGACTACAGAGCTGTTAGGAAATAGTGTATTATAGTATTTTAAGTGAGATTATCATTCTATATTAAATACATTTTTCCTTTAATATTTCAGATTGAATAATGTATTATCTAGTTGAATAAACTAAGCTATTGCATATATAAAACTATTCTAATTAATTGAGAAGGTGAATAGCTAAACCTAATCGAGATATCAATAGGCCTAATACCATATTAATTGAACGGTTATAAAGGCTGGTTTGGTCTAGTGGTCTAATAACTTGATTATTAGTGTAATAATGCTTGGGTTGTGGGTTCAATTCCCCCTAAGTGTAATTTTTTCTTGCATTAGAATGCATTAATGATAGTCAAGGATCCCCAGTCCTTATCTGGATAAATGCATTCACTTTTTCAGTCATTGTCTGGCATAAATGTATCTCTAGTACTTATATAGGTGGAACCATGGAATAATGACCATGTTATCTCATATTCGGAGAGAACCTTTCGTGTTAGAGATCTCCGGTTAGTGAGCCCTGTAAATTTCAGCCACCATATCACTTTGACTAATAACATGCAGAGATGGACTTCCAGCGGTTTACCATGTAGACCTTAAGATTCCAAAATGTCTCCCTTGTTCAGAATGGGAGCAAACAGGAAAGTGGTGCACACATCAGCGTGCCTCTCAGCCTTTCGAAGCCAATGGAACGGTATCAGAATGGACAGGTAATTTCCTATGGTATATCTTCTTTTTATTGCTGATTACTAAGAGGTGAATCTTCACTAGAGCACGAAATGCAATCACAAAAGCACTTGCCTTTCGCACTTTCAAGGTCAAGCAAAGTGAAAACCAGGCTGTTAAACAGCAAAGATGCGGGTGAAACGGCAGCAGAAGCAGGAGTTGTCCCTTCCTTCTGTTACATTTCAGACACAACATTGTTACGCCATATAGAAGATCTCATACCGAAGCTTCAGTAGATGGAATCAATGAGTCAACTTCCCGGGGTCATAGGTGATTTACCTCAAGCTCCTCGCATTGTGGCTCCCACAGGAAACAAAGTTTTGGATGAAATTGAGAATCACGCTGGCTGTAATTTATATCTGTGATGTAGCCATTTTTTCTCCTAATTATATTGTTATTAGTTCATTCTGGTTGGTCTCAGGAAGGAGGTCGACCTCCAATGTCCTAGTCTATTTCATTTCAGCCTGACCATTTATCTCTTTCTGATAACAGAATAATACAATGAGAAATGAAGGAATATATCAGTTCGAGCCAACACAAGAAAGGGTATTTACATTTTTCTCGTTGTCTGTATTTCACTCAAGCTCTACCAGGATTCCATTGCTCCATCTCTGGATTCTACCCCATCCGCTGGATCCCTAATACGCTCTCTGGTCCAGCAATCGATTCAAGTCTTTCCATTACAGTTCCTCTACAAAATATCGGAGCAATTCATCAATCCAAAAAGCGCAACAGAACCTACTCAGGTGATGGAAGCCCACCATCATATCAGTTGCGTTCCCGAAAATTCCAGGGCTGAATAAATTAGCAAATATATTATGTACATAGCTTACAAATCATTAGTGATGATTTTATGTATTTATCCTATTTTATTGCTGTCGGAAAATATGTTTTCATAGGTCTGTGCATATCTGGTTAGATACCCTGTTCAATGACCAGATTAGTGTTCAATATCCCTCAAATTCTTATGTTAATCTTCGTGCTCTGTCTTTTATAAGATACACATAAATAATTTACTGACTTTACACAACACCAGACAGTTTCACTGGTGTTCTGAGAAGCCAGCAGTAGTTACATCCTCCAACCTGGCACCCCAGAAACATTATTTACATATAGACCGTCCCGCTCGTTATCTGGTCTTGAACACAAATTTCCCATACTCTATGGAATAATACCTTTAATTTAAGCCACTATTGATCATACTCCGAGCTGTAGAAGGTGAGAAATTGAAAGATGCGATGAACATACCATGTGGCAGGACCAGTGCCTAGTTGGGCGAATCAGAATACCATGTCGCAGGATCAGATTACCATGTGAAGATTCAAAAACTAGGCATGCTTTGTTTTTGCTAGGATAAAAGAAACAGTAGTTGTGACTCTGAGGCCCCATTCAGCAATGAGAAATTGGTGTGATCCCGCATCCTCCATTACTCCAGATTGGATGCCCTTGAAAGTGCAATGGACATGATTAACCCTGAGAGCCCTCTAATCCTCCCCTTCCTTGACCCAAATGTGCCTGCCCAAGGACCTCTGAGGCCTGCAAGGCCTGCTGCAAGCTAAAGAGCCAATGTGAGCAACTCCCAGGCAACAGCGATGGATGCCACCACTGTGTGCATTCCCCCCTCCTTGATGCTGTGTGTTCTCTCCCTTGTGCTGTGTGCACTGATGCTGCATGCATTCCCCTCTCCAACACTGTGCATTTCTCCCCTGCACTATGTGCACTGACACTGTGTGCATTCCCCCCTCCCCAATGCTGCGTGCATCTTCCCCTGTGCTGTGTGCATTCCTCCACACTTGACACTGCATGTGTTTTTTCCCATGCCACTACATATGTGATGCTATGTGCATTTCTTTTGCTCTCAGTTTAGGCAGCAAATCAGTGTTCCACACTGGGACCCATGCCAGCCCCTCCTCCTCCTCCTCCTCCTCCTCCTCCTCGTCACACCACATTCCTTCGTCCACATATGTGGACTGCCCCTCACTGGCCAATTGATGCCTAGTGTGGGCCACAGAAGTTCCGCCTTGTGCCCCTGCCTTGGTACTGGCTGAACCTCAGGCAAATGTCCGCTTGCATTCACCTGCCAATACTCTATTGCTCTGCCACATTCATTTACCTCCTCTTGCATTCACCTGCTGTTATTCTATCACTCCGTCAGGTTCACCCTTCTCCCCTGTGCTTCCAAGTACTCTTCATTTGCCACTAATCTGCAATTCCAAGTACTCTTACATCTGTACACAATGAATCCACTCTCTTACATATGTAGATACCTGTATGTTTGCCACTAATCTGGCCCCCTGACCCTGACCCCCCACATACTGCAGCTGGTGTAATTGTAGCCTCTAGTAACAGCAGGCTACCTGACCATCTATGCACTATGTGGCTGTGGCATGCTGTGATGGTAAGCATAAGGTGTGCGACACATTGCTTATGTATACAGCATGCTAGGTAGCAAACTGGTGTTCTGTACTGGGACCCATGCTGGCCATTACTCCTCCTCTGCAATTTTCTTGCATTAAGCACCAGGATTTTCTCATGACACAACTGTGCAGGATCATGGCACGTTTGGCTTTGATGATTTCATGTGGTTATGAGCAGCAATTTGGCATGATTTCACATACAGCTCAGACCAGTATCTGAATCTTGAAATCATGATCACAGCTGATTCTCAGCTGCTTCAGTACATGGTATCATGTATATTACTCAAATGAATTTTTTTATATAGCTTCTAGGATACCTACACATGCATCTTATCAATTAAATAAGTCAGGGAAATGTGTTCAGGTGTTTGAGGAAAAAGAATCTGAAGAGTTCCATTCTTGGGCACTTTGAGAGGGCAGCATGAAAACTTGGGTTCAAAATTTGAGGTAATGATCCACCAGGGGTCAAATCATGCTTTGAGAAAGTGCCACAAAATTGTGACCTCATTGCTGAATGAGCCCTAATTTACCAAATCATCTAAATCATCTAGATAATGATTTCAATATATATTAATGATAATAATAATAATTTTATGAAGCCTAGTGAGGCTCATGTACAGTTTATGAAAGGAAAACAGAATATGAATATACATACATAAAAGAGATTAATTGTCCACTTGTGAAGAAAGCTTTAGAAGTTGCAAAGCATAAGTTTCCCATTCTGGTAACTTCATATCTCTAAAAAATTGGAGAGCTGTATTGAGACACCTTTCAGCTTCCTCCAGCTGGCCTCTGCGCAGATATAGATCTCCTAGGCTCTGAAGATCATTTGCTTGTCCAAGAATAGACTGAGCCTGCTTGTGAAGCTCCAGAGACTCCAGGAAGCTCTTCTCAGCTTCCTCCAGCTGGTCTCTGTGAATATATAGATATCCTAGGTGACAAAGATCATTTGCCTGCCCCAGGATATCCTGAGCTTGTGTGTGAAGTTCTAGAGCATCCAGAAAGCTCTTCTCAGCTTCCTCCACCTGGCCTCTGTGCAGATATAGATCTCCTAGGTGACGAAGATCATTTGCCTGCCCCAAAATAGACTGAGCCTGCTTGTGAAGTTCCAGAGCATCCAGGAAGCTCTTCTCAGCTTCCTCCAGCTGGTTTCTGTGCATATATAAACCTCCTAGGTGATAAAGATCATTTGCCTGCCCCCGAAAAGACTGAGCCTGCTTGTGAAGTCCCAGAGCATCCAGGAAGCTCTTCTCAGCATCCTCCAGCTGGTCTCTGTGCAGATATAGATCTCCTAGGCTCTGAATATCATTTGCCTGCCCCAGAATGGACTGACCCTGCTTGTGAAGTTCCAGAGCATCCAGGAAGCTCTTCTCAGCTTCCTCCAGCTGGCCTCTGTGCAGATATAGATCTCCTAAGCAATGAAGATCATTTGCCTGCCCTAGAATAGACTGAGCCTGCTTGTGAAGTTCCAGAGCATCCAAGAAGCTCTTCTCAGCTTCTGCCAACTGGTTTCTGCGCTGATATAGATCTCCTAGGCGATGGAGATCAGTTGCTTGCCCCAGAATAGACTGAGCCTGCTTATGCAATCCCAAGGCTTCCTGAAAGGCACTTTGGGCATCATGAAGCTTATCCTTATACAGACAGACTTTACCCAGTGCAGAATGACAGTCTGCCTTGAGATCTGTTACATGTGCATTCTCTATGGCCCGTATAATGAGTTTGTCTAAAGGTCTGCCTAAATATAATGCCCAGTTTGTCCATTCAATAGTTGCCTGAATGATATTTAATGATGATTGACCTTTATCATAGCAAGCAGTGAGGAGGTGTGATATGTTATAAAATTCACCAGGGATAATTTCATGTGCTTGAGAATTGCTCTTGTCATCATATTTTGAAAGGAGATTAACATAGAATTCCAGCATAGATTTCTGGAGTTTAAAACTGCTCATTGCTCCTAGAGTAAAATACTTGATTGGTGATAGAATATGAATCCTCTCTACACTGAGCTGCCTATTAATCTGTACCAGTGATACACTCTTGAGGACACTAAGAGCTTGGTGAAAGTGAGGAATGTATCCAGTGATATCATCTAACATTTCATTGGCATTGGAAAAACCATCTGGTAGAAATGATAACAACCAGAGCAGTTCTCTTGAGTGATCTGTCATCCTTGAACAGTTGAAGGATAAGCTGATAGATATTGTGAGACTAGAATTTTTATCT
Organism: Sphaerobolus stellatus SS14; assembly: GCA_000827215.1. Taxonomy (NCBI): domain Eukaryota; kingdom Fungi; phylum Basidiomycota; class Agaricomycetes; order Geastrales; family Sphaerobolaceae; genus Sphaerobolus; species Sphaerobolus stellatus. Next base: position 382,945 of record KN837157.1, read on the forward strand.
GGACCAGTTTCCAAGACCTGGTTCTTCTCTTGTTGCCATCTTCTCCATAATGTATCTGGTGATTCTGCATTATCTCGTATTAAATATGAGATTAATGTAATTGCTAGTGGAATGCCCTCTACTTCCTGGAGAAGCATTTCCACCTTTTTATCAGGCTGAAGACCAACAATATTTGCAAATGTTTGCAATGAACTTTCAATCTTCAGACCTGGTAAGGGGTTCAACAGAGGTTGAGGCCAAGTGACTCTGTTGGGCCTTTGATTTCCTCGTATGGTTATAATAAGTCCTAGGCTCTGGATACTTGAGAGATGGTTCAGGAAGTCTTCTGTGATTGGACGGAGTTGAGTAGGCTCCCAAAGTGTCTCCAAATTATCAAGGCAGATAATTGCAGGAAGGTCCCTGAGAGCCACAAGTATTTGATCTTGTAAATACTGATTTCTCTGCTCAGAAGGAATTCGTATCTGCTCAGCCAGGTCCAATAGCAGCTCATCCAATGAATTTCTTCCCTCACAGGAAATAAAAAGCTGTGAGGGATATTCTTCCATAACAACTTGTGTATGAAGGAAATGAAGAGCTAGGGTTGTTTTCCCCATACCCCCTGGACCAAGAATGGCAATACAAAGAGGTTTGTTGGCTTTCATATGGGAGTGCATATCCTCCATTTCGCTGTCTCTCCCAAACATAGGGGCTGGATTTGGAATGGGAGTCCAAGGAGGCGGAGGATTGGTTGCTGTACTGTATCACCAATTAAAATAACATCAAGTCACTATAGAAAAGAATCATACCTGTTTTGGGGAGCAGCCACCATTATTGCAATATTAAATATAACACGGCTCTAATAAATCAATAATTAGTTTCTTAATATAGCCCTTAATTTAACTATGAGATACCTCGTATTTCTCCTTAAACCTCATTGTTCTTTTCTCCAATTTCCTGATAATATCAGTGTTTCGATAGATCCACTTAACAAGTGGATTTCGGTCTTGATATCCTTGAAGGTATTTTTCAACATCATGCAATACTTCCTTCAGAAACCTATCATGATCATTTAGGACAAATATCAGCATTATTCATGAGAACATACCCATGATACTCCTTCAAATCATTCTGGACATGTTCCAATCTATTCTTTTGCATTGATTCCGATATCTTTTGAAGTTTCAAAAGAATTTCATTAGAGAGGTCTAGCACATGATCTAGCACTTCCTTGCAATATTCTTCGGCATCCTTCATTTCCTAGAGACCCACTACTTTCAGTATCCTAACATTTCTGATTAAAGAGACTAACCTGTCGAATCTTTATGACCCCCCTCAGAATTCCCGCTATGCCTTCTATGTACGGAAAATGTTCAGCGAGTTTTCCTACATCTTGCAAAATCCCCAAAAGAGTATCCATTGTCGTTAAAACAGGGAGATTAGTTGCCTTTGAAGCTGGTTGAGGCTGTTGTATCTGCAGTGTAGGAAGTGTTGCCTCTATTCCGACATTGTTGGTGGTACTAGTAGCCCGAGCGATATCAGGCCTCGCAGTCTTCAACTTCTTAGGCATGAGTGATGGATTTCAATATAAAAACACTTGTAATCCCTGAGCTTTTGCATTAGAAACAAACCCAATATGCACCCGAAGGCTGAATTGACAGAAACAGACCTTCAAGATGAGATATGAGGTATGGTGGGCAGATGCACGACGGTGAGAACTCAGCAGCGCTCGTTCTGCCTCATGCATGCCTCATGCACTGCCTTGATCCAATGCCTCGAGCGTGTCAAATTTTTGACGGATCCGTCACATCATGTATCATATTCTTTCAATGAGATGGACAGTTGTCTATATGCGCATAGTCTCCTGACACGTTCTACGCTGTCGTTTCTCACACGCTGTGCTGTATTTGTTTTTATTGAATGATTACCAGGATATGTATTCGCAGGTTATTGCTCGTCATAGAAGTTCTCGTTATAAATTGAGACGCACATAATATGTCGCTTTAGGGAGATTATAATAAACTCAAGATAGCTTTGAGAGAGTAGAAGATAAATACATACCCCATCGAGCCATCTGAGCAGTGTCGAGAATAACCTAAAGACGTTGAAAGCGCGGGAGTCCAACCTTTAAAACCGAATTTCTTTGGTATAAACTGAAACCTGCAGGAGATTCCGTCGAATTAATTCTTGACAATTTAGTGACGAAGACACCTAGTTCAACGGCACCTATTTTTCATAAGTATGCGATGCTCATTCAGAGAACATAATTTAATTTGGAATAAAAGAGAAAGGTCTATAGTGTACAATTACACAGTAGCTTGAGACTACAATGTCTGTCAGTGTATGTAATCTTGGCTTCGAAAGGCGAAAGGCGAAAGGCGAAAGACAAAAGACAAAGTGAGTATGCAAGTGTTAGAATCACATTATCTCCCTGCCACCCAATCCCCAACAACGGCGCCCCCAACCCTCCTCTTCCCGCTCCCGTCCCCACATCCCCGAGCGCATCCTCAAGAAGAATATACGAGCGCACATGGTTAAACGTCAATTTGCATCCTTATCCGAGGCTCTTTCTCTCTGCTTAGTGGGAGTCACATACGGGACAACGTTCGCTACCTATTTGTTCTTCGTCTTATATTGGTGTGGCAGTTGAGGGAATGGAAATGGATACGAGACGAGGTGAGGTGAGGACTCGAGAATTTGAATTTATATTGTCGTCAGATATGTATACCGGCTGTAATTGAAGAGGGTCCGCCATTGTTTGGATGCGGCTTGAAATATCGCGTCGAGGACCTAGAAGGTATACCGTCGTCCGTTGGAGAAGTGACGAGACGTCAATTTGGAGGGATGAATGAGTAACGAACCCGATGTCTAATCAATATTTAATTAGAAGTATATCAGTATCATGAATGTTAATGAACGAAATAAAAGCAGCAAGAATAGAGAACCGAGGATAATGAAAGGGAGGAAAGAGAAAGAATGAAATAAAGTTACGCACATCTAGGTCATCGCTGTTATCAGTCAAAGTACGCAATAATACCTTCTCATACCAAACACTACCAATAAAGCCCGGCGGTGAACTCCGTTTCTGATACACCAACAGTTCCATTTCTCCAAATTCAACTATAGAAAACGCACCGCATGAGTCAGTATTAGGCTGGGAATTATTAGTGTTACCTTCAGGAAGGAAATGGATATCTTGATACGTAGTGCCGATTTGATGTTTCTATTTCTGTTTCTTTTTCGGGAGATATGGAGGTAGTCAAGTAAAACACTAAGAGAACATTAGAGTATGAAAGAGCAGGGGTAAGAATAACTCTATCACGCAAATCTCTTGAGAACGTCCTCTATATTTACGAATAGTCCGCCTGTCGTACACGGGGTTTCTTGCGGAGGTCTGGCACCACAGCTCGGTTATCGACTCTATCAAATAAACACAAACTTAGTTTAAACATAGGAAATAAAGGGAAAGACTATGACTACGTACTTTTATGAGCAACAAGCTTTGGTGGCCGCAACCGTGTATCAGCAAAACCGTGACTCCTGCAGATAGCGTGCGGCGCGGCGAGTATGCACATGAACAGTGGTGCTCCGCAACAATAGGCAGCCAAAGCCATAGTCATAGCTAGCAATTACTCAATTATCAGCGGGCATGAAATGGAAACAAAGAAAAAAACCATACCTCCTCAAGCTAGATATCACATCAACACGATCTCCAGCCTCGCGGGCCCGGTTCGTAGTCGCGTCGAGTTTGTGTTTGGGGAAGTGTCGAGGCTTCGACGAAGAGAAGTATCGGGTCATCGAGATATTCATGATGGGACGAACTCAGTTGACCTTGGATTCGTCTTCTGCAATGACTTTAACCACGAAGGATCAAAGAAGAGACTAAGAGGAGCTTGCGATGACTGATGGAACTGACAAAGAAAAGTGCGATAGAAGAGTCGGGTCCATGGGATGCGATCACGGAGAGTTTCAAGTGATGCCCTGCCTGGCTTCGAAGCTGATGTATATAAGTTCGTAGTCTAGCCTGATGTGTCAGTTGGTATGTAAACAAAAATGCATATAACTTCTAGACATAATCAATATATTGATAACCAATCCCTAGCGATAGCGGTCGGTGATGAATCAGGATGCGAGAGAAGTGCTGCTGGTGTAACACGCTGTTAGGATGCGTGGAGCAAATCTTGCACTTTAGTACCCGTTATGACGAAGGCGAGCTCCAAGGCGGTGGACGGTCTAGCTCTGTCGTCGTACCTGGCTAGCCAGTTGTGCTGTGTACAAACCATGAAAGTTGCATGAAGTAGTTTTCCTCACGCATGAGATGGTCGTCGACGATGCGGAGGATCGACTTGGCGCGGCGGCCCGGCTGCCGGAGATCCGCACAGTGCACGCTACTGGCCAGCAGCGGACAACAGCGAACCTCGCTCCGTCTATTAAGTAGTAGTCACAGTTCCTTATTAGTGTGTAATGTTCAGGCTTGTTACTACTTACCTTCTGATGCGGTGTTATCCGTTCTCCGCAGCGTCCGCCCTCGAGCTCTCAGCTGCTATCTCCCGCTTCCTTCGCCGACCGCCGTCGCTCCTGTCCTCGATCGGCGTGCCCGTTTCTCTTCGGCATGTCTCATGCACGTCCTGCTGTCTTAATATCATCGATTAACGCGTCGCATCGCCTAGTAGGACAGCTAGCTAGCTGAGGTGTACATCGCTGGGGAGGATGTTTCTACATCGTTTAGGGGTTGATTCTGACTGAGGTAAGTGCCTAGAGTTGAATACCTATATCATATTTTGACTGACGGCTTACAGGATACCATAGGACGGTGTTATCTACGAAAAGAATGACGAAGCAGAGGGCATACGATGGATAGTCATACGATCGGCGAATATCCTGTGCTCCGCGCTGGGATGCTAGAGTCTAAAGTCGATGCTGGGCACTGATGTACGTTCGTGCGTCAGTTGTCGTCGAAGATGTAACAGTTATGGAACGGACGTACTGCAGCGGGTTATGGATCTTCGCTATCGAGCACGGGCAACGAATAACACTGCGACGACAGCTATGTCCCGTGATAGGATGCCGGAGTCTAAAGTCGATGCTGGGCTGGATTACGCTCGTCAGTTGTCATCGAAGACGTAAACTTTATAGAATAGACGTACTGAAGAGGGCTATGGATCTTGGCTATCGACGGCGCAGTGGCCGGCGATGAAAGCGGGATGTCATTGAGTGCTGCGATGATAACATGGTCTATGACGTGTCAATGGTAACGGTACCGACATGAGGAATAATTGTCAAGTAACCAGCCGCGATATTATTAATAGTGGTCGGCGACGGGTGCCTTGTGCTCGTGGCACACTCTGTAGACATACGTTGTTAGGAAGCAGAAACGGGGCAAAGACGAATATTGTGCTTACCTGGCTGCTATTAGATGAAAGCGAGTTCGATGGTGTAGCTGAGGCTCTTCTGCTGCACACTGGCCAGTGGTGTGCAGTGGTGAGCGATGTCGCCAACAAGCATCCATGCCCCCTTCCCCCTTCATCGTCGTTTACTAGCACTCAGGTAACTGCCTCTTCGTATCATCAATCCAGACACCTAATATCCGCAGTGTCCACGAAATCATCCAATAACGAACGGCCTGCATCACTAGCGACGGGGTCGTGGCTGCCTCCGACTTCGCCGACTGTCGTTACGCATATTTACTCGATTGGAATCTCAAGACACTCAGGTACGTCTTTATGTCATTATGCCTTTATATTATTGACGTATCATAGGAATACTTACATTGACGGCTTCTACCTACAAGACCAAACAAATGGAATTCGCACACCAACGCCGCATAGCATCTCATGGCATTCCTCATCGCCGTGTTTGTTCGATTGTCCCTAGATGAGCCTCCCTTCCTTGCTGTTAAAGTCGTCGTCGTGAGCCAGTCTGTAGGACGAATATAATTACACAGGGCTAAAGTGAGAATTCAGGAGAATCCGACTAGAATAAATTGCAATTTGCGATGCAATGTGTAGTCGGTTTGGGTCTCAAAGAAAGCTATATCAGCTAGCAAGGGATAAGGGGTTTGAGTTATGACGGTCTCGCTGATTGATTGGATTGGATTGGATTGGAAGGAGATGGGATGGGATCGTCGTGGTGTAGGTTTGAAGGTTGTGTAGTATCTGCGAAGTATGCTCAATATCGGGATTCACGTTGATGAAGAGAAATAAAGGATGGAGTGTAGAAAGCGAAGAAGGGAAGGAATGAAAAGATTTCAGGGAAAGCAAAAAATGAAATGATGTAGGGATGGAGAGGAACGGGTGGGGAAACAGCGGAAAGAAAAGAAACAAGACGATAAGAAAAGAAAAGGATGAGAAAGAAGGAACGTACAAGAGGGAGACGAAAAATAACGAAACAATCCAAAAAATGCAACAAAAGAAATACACGCACCTCCGTCTAACTCACAAGCCCTGCAAGGTACGTAGAGCAACGGGATCATGACATACCATATTATCTCATATCTTCCCATATACATTGTAGTCCTATAACCAAGCGCGCCCTCCCCCGACTCCGAAACTCATAAAGCATCCCACGTCCAACGTCATTCCCGTCCCCGTAGCAGGAATCGTTATGTAACGATATGTTGAGGCGTCGTATTGATATCTCGATAGATGGCATGCTCTTCTGGTTTGAATTAGGGATTGTGCAGCGCGGGCCCTGGCTGGAGAGGATATTGTTAGTGGAATGCATAAAGGAGAATAAATGTGAAGGTAATGGATAGAATCGAGCTACGAAGGACCGGATTTAAGGAGATAAACGCATATTACTTATAGGTCCAAGAATAAGAACGATTTCCAACCTCGATTATATACGCGAATAACATACCCATTAAGTTTGATGGGGACGTCGATGTGCAGCGCGGTTATCGTGTCTTCAAAAAAGAAGTATCTTATTCACAGCATCGAAACGTCAAATAGAAGGCAAATACACACTGAATGGCAGATAGAGATCTGCGATAACCAAGTATCAGCAAAGAACGACTCCGCAGATAACGTGAGCACGCACAACATCGGGACGTATGTTCATGGATAACCTACTAATCCACATTGCATTGCATCGATATCTGGACGCGACAGAAATGATCAAACGAAGGGACGCGCACTCTGGTTTCCAGTAGATATTACGCCATCCAGCGCCAAGATGGTTTATAGCTGATGTTGCATGACGAGCTCTGGGATATGCGTAGATGCGTTGACTATGAGCACGGGGAGAGAGAGCTGCCGATTGTGTGGACTTCCTGAGGGATGAACGTCAATGAGAGCTAAAGCCAAGAAGTCAGGTCACCGGTCACCGTTGGCGTATACGTAGGAGATGTAGAGATCTTATCGACATCGTTGACGACGTCACTCGCACTGAGCGCTACTTCGGGTAACCGGGCCGGTCCGCTCATTCGGCCTCGTCGCTGTCTACTCGATCGACGCACCCGCTTCTCTTAAGCACGTCTCCTCCGCATCTTGCCAACAACAAAGCTGAGGACATGCAATAGCGAGTCCGCCAGAGTGTAAAGTTGATCCGCTAACGTATGTTCGTACTCCTAGACGCGTCAACTGTCACGTAAACGTACAGAACATGCGTATATGTGTCTAGGCAATCGAGCACGCAGCGTCCACGGCAGCCGACGATGATTACGGAGGCGAGGTGTCGCTGTTGAGATAGTACGGTCGAGCAACACGTTGGGGCGGTTGTCGTTGCCGATCTGCAAAGGTGCGACCCTCGCGCGGATAACGTGCAGCGACTATGGTACGTTCTCGTCGTCATTCTTTCCCTCGCCTGCCTTTATTACATCGCTATGTCATCTTGTCGCTCTCATTCTTTCACTCCTTCATCTCCTTATTCATGCAGCTTGCTTACCATTGTAAATCTCCAGGGTCCACCTTCCTCGTGTCACCTCCACTCGCCGACCTGCCCAGGCTAAACCCGCGATCTCCATACTGCAAACCATATACGCGTCCGATGCAAGACATCAATCTCAGCATTTGTACTACTCGACGTAGCGCGTTCGAGAATACGAATTCCAATGGGTTGCAGGCGGTGGATGTGTGGAGGCAAGGATTTGAAGCAAACAGTATCGAGTCAATCACCAAGCTGTTGATGGAGGTTCGGTATGACAGCTTAAGGGCTTTGGTGACGGAACTGCTATTGCACTCGTTGCGAGGATCGACATTCAGTTGTGAGTACGTTTCTTTGCGTTCTCATCTTTCTTCCTCTCTTCGCATCCTTCTCGTCGTTGCATCCTTCATTTATCCCATTTTATAAGCTTACAGTCGAAATACTCATTATCTTTGACAGAGTATGCTCACCAGAAGCCTGGAAACGATCCCCTGCCCTTTCCAATCCATCACGCGATGTTGATCCTCCTTCAAGTTCAACTTCGAAAGCCTCCACGCCTGCGTTGCCGCTTATAACTAGGACTCAACATCTACCTCAAGCCAATCGGACTTCACATTCGCATAATATCAAGCCCAAGTCACATTCGCATTCAATAGCAACGCAAAATCAAAGTCTACAGAGCCCAACCTCCCCATTCTCTGGACCTCCACGCAAAATCCAACCTCATCCTCGACTCCATCGCCATTCCTAATCCGAAGAATGGTCCCATTCCGCTCACACTCAAGTCGAAAATGTGCTCGTCATCGTCCTGTATACGCGGAATGCGTTGGCGTGTTCTGCATGTAAGAATAGTTATGCTAGGCATTGGAATGAAAGCGTGCGAGGAAGATCGTGCGGCTGGTTTGGCAAGACCGGGAGAAGATGGGATATGGGATGGGATGGTTGGTTGGCTCCTCGGCAGATGGTATCTCGAAACGAAGGTTCGCGTTTCTTTAAAGGATGTAGACGACGTTGCGGTGCTGGTGGAGGACGTCTCTACATCGTTTAGTAATCTCTGATCGAGGTAAATGCTTAAAGTGGCATACTTGGATTATATTTTCTGACTGACGGGTTACAGGGTACTCTTTAGGACGGCGTTATCCACGAAAAGAATGACGAAGCGGGAGGACGTACGATGGACAGTGATACGACTGAGGAATATCAGTGCGACAACTGGTGTTTCGCGATGGGATGCTAGAGCCTGAAGTCAATGCTGGACGTTGATGTACGTTCGTGCGTCAGTTGTCGTCGAAGACATAAAGTTTATGGAACAGGTGTACTGAAGTGGATTACGGACCTTGGCTATCGAGCACGGGCAACGAATAACAGCGCGATCACTGTCCCGCGATAGGATGCCCGGAGTGCAGTCTTGAGTCGATGCTGGGCTGGAATGGATTACGCACGTCAATCGTCATCGAAGACGCAAACTTCATGGAACAGACATACTGAAGAGGTCTATGGATCTTGGCTATCGATCCTGCCTGCAGCGGCCAGCGATGAAGACGGGACGTCATTGAGCTTCAGCCCGTGCGCGCTGCGAGGATAACACCGGCTCCGGCGCTTCAACGACAACGGTGTCAACTCTAGGATGCTCTTTTGCTGACTCTATTGCTAGGAGACGAAGACGAGGGCAAATGCACGGTGCCGACCATTGGAGGCTGAGCGCCGGCCCGGCTACCCG
>KN837157.1:397448-409739 GCA_000827215.1 Sphaerobolus stellatus SS14
TGTCCTTGGGCAAGCTAATGATCTTCAGGATCTTGGGGGATTGTATATGTGTCAAGACCAGCTGGAGGATGCTGAGAAGAGCTTTCAGGATGCTTTGGAACTTCACAAGCAGGCTCAGGATGTCCTTGGGCAAGCTAATGATCTTCGGAAGCTTGGGGAATTGTATATGCACCGAGACCAGCTGGAGGAAGCTGAGAAGAACTTTCAGGATGCTTTGGAACTTCATAAGCAGGCTCAGTCTGTCATTGGGAAAGCTAATGATCTTTGGGATCTTGGGAGATTGTATATGTGCCAACACCAGCTGGAGGAAGCTGAGAAGAGTCTTCAGGATGCTTTGGAACTTTATGAACAGGCTCAGTCTGTTCTTGGCCAGGCTAATACCCATTATGACCTTGGAAGGCTATATATGTGCTGTGACCAGAATAATCAGGCTGAAAACAGTCTTAATACTGCTCTTGCACTTTATAAACAGATCAATATGCAAATCTATGAAGCTTCTGTTCTTGAACTCTTATCTCAACTTGAAATACATAATATAAATTAGTGCTATAGATTGTTCTTCCTCCTTTGTATGTCATAATCATAATTGATAGTTTGTTAAATTGTAATTTGATGGTGCTAATTATTGGCTCAGGTTTGACTGAATGGCAACTGAATTGATGTGCTTAATATGACCCACAGAATTTAGCACTGTCAAATTCAGAATAAGTACACTCTAATACCAATACCCAGATCAGCCTATACCATCACAACTTCTCAGTACCTGTGTAGTGTCAGATTAATACTTGTATTTTTCATTTCAACAGATCTGCTCTATAATGCAAGCAGTCATAATCCAGTCAGTCATTGGGAATTTGCATGCATTCAATGTTATAACTTAATTGTCCCAAGCTTTAAACTGTTAGTGCACAAAGCATTTGAAAATGCTATTGAATATCAAAGTCATACTGTACTGTACAAGCTAGTATGTAACCTATCACGAGAATAGTAGTAATTGATAAGTATTGTATCATATTGTATCGATGTAAAGAACTCGTGACCTCTGAGTGAAGTGAGGACGAAAACGAAAAATGAATAGCGTAGGAAATCCTGCATGTCTGTAAGTATGTCTGTAAATCTTCAAAAGCCGAAACTTGAGGTTGAAGGGCGAAATCGAAAGGCGAAAGCGAAAATACCACGGATGCGAACATCACATCACATACCCCTCCACCTTAACCTTCTGTACCCTCCCCGGCGTCCTCCCAAACAACGGCACGCCCAACCCCGCACTCGCAGTCACACCCGCACCCGCATTCTTCCCATTCACGCCCTGACCCTGACCCTGCCCATTAGGAAGCGTATACGAACATGCCATCGGATTCAGACTCTCCCTCTCCCTGCTCAAGCTCGGACGACGCGCACGATGAGGGTTGAAGACCTTCGCATTGGTGTTGGTGTTAGGATTGCCGTTGAGGGTGTTGCTAGCGGCGGTGGCGGCGAGGTTGGGGTGTGAATTGCCGTTGGGAATGGGGACAGACTGGAGGTGAGGGCTTGTAGGGTTCGAGTGAGATTGAGATTGAGCGGAGTGACAATGCGAGTTGGTGTTGATGCCGTTGTTGATGGTAGTGCTGTTAGAAGTAGTGTCAGAAGTAGCGTTGGCGTTATTGAAGTTAGTGTAGACAGCGAGCAAGGGACGGAGGCTTTCGAGTTGCATCTGGAGTTGGCTGAGCGTTGCGCTGATGGGTTGGAGAGGGGGCGGGACTGTTGCGGATCCGGTGCCGGGTGTGGGTTGGGTCGTGTCTGTGGGGCATAATCAGCAATGTCATAATGAAAGAAATATAATGAAGAAAAGGATGCAAGGCGTGAACGAAGAGATATGAAGAGCGTGAACGGAAGAAAGCAAACACGCAAGGAAACGAAACGATGATAATGCACGAAAGCCCGAACAACATAAGAGGCACAGCGAACGAAGGGACGAAAGGACGAAAGCCCAAACGACACAAACGACGAAACAAAATAAGAGAAGAGAAGAACACTCACACCTCGCCCCAACCCCCAATCCCTGCAATGTATGCAACAACGGCTCGACCGAAATCGCATATCCCCCACCCATGCTCATCCTGCCGAGCCCTCTAACACCACCAACAACAACGCCCTCCGGACTCTGAATCTGACTCTGATAACCTCCTCCTCCACCAACGCCATTCCCGTTCGCATTCACATTCGTATTCGGATAGCCACGTCGAGCGCCAGTCGCATTATGGACGTTCCCGCTACCGCCAACATTGTTGTTGTTGGTATCTTGCTGGTGAGGAGCTTGAGGCACGGCGTATATGTCTTGATATATGGCGGCGAGCTTTGAGCTTCAGTTTATCTTGGGGTGTGGTTGGGGTGGGAAGGAGGGTGGGTCCTATGAAGGATTATAACATTAGCGCGAGAACGTGACAATGGAACGAAATTGACGAGAAGCGAATGAGAGAAGAGGGCGATGATAAGATGAGATACACACCATAGCCTCATCAGCAAAAATGACCTGCAACGCCCGCTGTATCCCCTAATCGACCTTCCATGGAGCTTGTTACGGACGTCTTGGGCCGCGGGACGGTTATCGAGTCTAAACACGAACAATGCAATCAGCATATGCACATGAACATACCAACGAAAGAAGAAGAGAGAAGGATAAGGTGGAAAGACGCGACCCCGTTTAAGGCATGCACCGAAGACATTGGAAGAGATGGAACACCAACGAAAGAAAGAACGCAACGCTATGCAACGAAGAGATGCGAAGAGACAGAACACCAACGAAGGATTCAAAGAAGAGAGAAGGAAATACGCACTGAATATAGGCAACAAGCTGCGGAGGCTGCAGCCTCGTATCAGCAAAGAATCGACTCCCGCGGATGACGTGCGGCGCAACGAGCACACGGAGGGTCGGGACGTCGATGTTCATGGGGAGTCTAGCAGCACAGCGCGTTAGCATCATTCAACAACATGACGATTAAAAGGAACGAAGTAGTGTAGATAAGAAGGAACGCAAGCAATGAACGAATGGAAGCAAAGGAAGAAACGCACCCCTCAATATAAACATCCCCTCCATCCTCTTTACCACCCATCGCGCCACCACCAACCGCGCCACCAATACCCATCGCCATCCCAATAGACGAATTCTAAGTCGACGAGCCAAGGCCAAGATGCGGAGAAGAGGTAGAATGCGCGAGCGCGAGTTCAGGGACGTAAGCGGCGGCGGACGGGTGCGGGTTCGTTATGTTGATGAGGGACGGCGAGCGCGCGATTTTGTGGGCTTGCTGTTGATAAAAGAGAAGGAAGGGGCGTTAGTGGGGTTTGGTGATAAATTGGGATTACTGTAGGGTCGAAGGGGAAGGAAGGATGGGGAAGGATGAGATGGGACAGGACATGATGGAAGGAATGGCTTTAGCGAACGTAGAGTGGAGATTATGATGCGAGCGGAGGACATCGATGCATTTTTGCGCGGCGTCTACGATGTCGAAGTTAGCAAGCGTGAAGTTAGAACGACGACCTCAAGGAAGGATCGGGGTGGGGTGTGGACGTACAGGACGAAGCCGTACCCTCTGTAAGTACATTATATTAGCGATCAATGAATGAAGAAAGGCATGAAGGCGGACATACGATAGGTGATCGGACAATTGACGAGTAAAAGTGCGACAGCTGAGGACAGTGCCGAATTGCGAGGCGAGCGCGTAGAGTTGTTCGGCTTTGAAGTGCGGAGGAAGGCGGTTGATGTATACGTTGGTGGTCCTGTTAACACATCGTGCCCATGCACCATAAGAAGACGGGATACGCACTGGAGAGGATTCGGGGTGTTGGTCGAGCAGGCAGCGGCAATGGCAGCCGGGAAGAAAGGAGGGATATTGCATGAGCTCGTGTATGCTGCGCGGAGATAACGCGGTGATAGTCCAGGTCGAAGTCGCCGCGTCAAAGTGGAGACGTACACATCTGAGTGCTAAGAATGATGATGCGGACGCATGGCTGCTGAAGGCCGTGTCGGTGTATTGGCAGTTGGCAGTCGTATATGGGCAATCGGTGGTGAAGCTTGCAGCACAAAGGAGATAGAGTAGATAGCGTGAAGACATTCATTAAGAGCGTTGGTCGGGTAGCCCGTGGTCGGCGATGGATGCGACATATTCCATGAGCTTGAGCTTGTGCAAACCGCGAATCGTCAACAGTACAAGAGCGACCTGAGACTAGATCTTAATTGACGAAAGGGCGCTGCAACGCGGTGGACGGTGTAGCTGGCGTTGGCACTTAGTAGCGGCAGGCCGGCCCGACTACCCGACGCAGCGCGAGTGACGTCAACAAGCTCATCCGTGTACGCACTTGATCGTCGTCTAGTGGCACTCGTGAGGTACGTACCAGCTCTCTCTTCGTATCTCTGCCGCATCTTGACACTGTTATATTTGCGGCATCCGTGAACTCACATTGGCCTCCATCGCCGGCGACGTGGCTGCTGCTTCCCGCCTCCTTCGCCGACCATCGTTGCGCCTATTCATCGATGACTTATGTAAGGTTCATCTGTTATACTCCTTTTATGTATTCGCATTATCGATTGCTGTGATGCATTCTGTTACAAGAGTACTCCCTAGCTGTATCTCGACGGTCTTCCGCTCTTCTTCAAGGTGGACTATGTACGCTCGTACTCCAGCTCATAATATCTTTTGCTATCGCATCTTTATCGGTCGACTCTTTAATTATGCGAGATTACATCACAAACGCATTAGTTCTTGCGTCTTTGCTTTCATTACTAACTCCTGCGTACGGTAGCAGCATGTAGGCCCACTATCATCTAATTGATCATTCAAGTCGCTTTAACTCCACTGAATCCTTCGAATCTGTTAACGCCCCCAACAATTCTCCCCTTGCACGCGATGCCATCCCAATACCTACATTACTCAAACCAATCTTGTCCCATCACGCCTCCTCTACAACTGAAGCGCCACATACGTCAATGAGGTCTCTGGACAGCTATAGGCCGCTTCGACGTCGAATATTACTAGCCTTGACGAGAGGCGGTTGCAACTAGTTGATATGCGGAATATGTATCTTAAAGGGTATGTTCTTTTAATGTCGCTGCTTTATCTTTGATTATTATGCTTGTATATATTAGTTATTAAGATGACGTACAGGACTTACGCGTGCTCGCGCCGGCGCATGTATTTCATTTCGCGACAGTCGATTCTCCCCTGACCCATGTTTCAATGTACCAATCTTTCCTTTTTCCTTTTACCTATTATTATTATGTATGTATGTGTAGTGTATTGAACTCTTTTCTTTTTTCTTTTTCACGGGCTGGATAATGAAGTGGAAAAATGCCCGGTACATTCTTTGCTGTCTGGCGGTCTATCGGCGGCATAGTGGGTCTCTGCGGATTATCCCTAACTATACGATATGTTTTCTATTCCTTCGTCATTCCTATCCTCCGCCGTTTGCACAAATATTCCCGCGCGCGCAACAGGAACGGCACAGCTGCTCGCGCGCAACACGAATGGGGTCATTGTAAAAAGAATTCGATAAAAAATATTTAAAAAATCAGAAAAATCAGAAAAATCAAAAGAAAAATGTTACCATGGTATTGGAGACAGATATCTGTTAGAGCTCCTGCAGCGGGCCTCGAGGAGGACGTGCCCCGTGGGAAGAAAAATATTAACGCCTTATCTAAGGGTCTCGGCTCCCTTCCAGGTTTCCACGAGCAGATATCTTCTGCAGATATTACTTTGTAAGGGCTTAGAGACACCACTAACCATATAATAAATTAGTTTCTATCATCATTCCAAATATAAAAATTAGTCTGGACCTGACTACAATATTCAGAAGAATCGAAACGGCGTCTCATCCTGCATCCTCATAGTGGTAAGTATGGACGTTCCTTATCGTATATAGATATCATGGACAATACACTTTCAAGTTTGCAGCTATAATAAATACCTTTCTAATATATAATCTGACTGCGCTATCGAAAGACCACTTCAGCGAGAACATATCCCAAAGTATGATTGAGTACGACAATGTACAAATGCTTATGAACTATCTACTCGAAGGACACATGGGTCTAGATCTTGCACTATGGCACTTAGAAGATATACCTCCCTTCCCGTCCCACTTCTTCTGGCTGGGGCCGTAGAAGTCCTATGTGTCTACATGCGGCTCGTCTGCGTCATAGTGGAGATCCGTCATGCTTGGGTGTCTGGATATCTGCGCAGCTCCTCCACTGCTACGGCATGAGAATGACATTTGCTGGCGGAGGAGAATATTCAACTCCGTGTGTAATTGGTCGACTTATGGTGCAAACGGAGCTGTGAAGATTACTGCACAGCTCACTTAATGCAGATAGTTGAGATGGAGCGGAATGGCACTGGCAATCCATTGTTACAGAAATAGAGTATGCTCACTATGTTAGGAGGGTTTTGAACACGAAAACTTATTATACTTACCTGTAATGCCCATGAACGATGTGCCAACACAGACAGTGCACATCAGAGTCCCATAATCCACTTATCAGGTATCCCTATCCCAGCATCGTCCATTCCCAATTGGATCATCTATATGTTCATTGAGGTAGCCGATAGTACTACATTTTCTTGGTCTACATTATGTTATGAGAATATGAACAGTTTCGGTATGTCCGCACCTGATTGAATGTCTGGTAACATTCGTTTGATGCTTCCTGCAACCTATACATGGCTATGGATCTAGAAAGCAATATGGTTAAAAATTGCACACATAGATAAGCAGAGAGGTTACCCCTTGGGGAAAGTTACGTCCTCTGACCTGAGTACTTAGCATTATGGCACTGGGGCGGTTATGAAAGACTCTTACATAAGGCGTTAATAACTTTCTTCCCACGATCTATGTCCGCCTCGAGGCCGCTGCAGGAGGAGCTCTAGCAGATATCTGCCTCTAATACTATGGTAATCTTTTTCTTTTTCTTTTGATTTTTCTTATTTTTATATTTAAAAAAATATTTTTATCGAATTCTTTTCACAATGACCCCATTCGTGTTGTGCGCGAGCAGCTGTGCCGTTCCTGTTGCGTGCGCGGGAATATTTGTGCAAACGGCAGAGGATACATTCCTGCCTTCTTGTGCTGTTATTATAGCCAACATACACCTTTTCCTTCCACACCCCATTAATCCCTCCCACACCGCAGCCTAACATCACCGTTATGTATCAAGAGATATATTCAGACTGCCAGTCAGATGACAGCTCAAGATAACAATGACAATGTTGCGATTTCGGCTAGTAAACATGATCCGTTAGGGAATTGAATACCGTCGGCACTGGATTTTCGCGGAGAATCAATACAACCTGCTCGACATCGTCGATTGATTTTGAGTTTGTATCACTGGAGACATGGTTACATTCCCTGAACCAAAAAAGGTTCAGGAAACCTTAAGTGCCTGGTAAATTTTTTAACCATTTCCTGAGATGAGGAATATTCCAGTAATGTAATATCATATAACAATTTCCTGATCCAAGAAATGAGAGGTTGTATTAAGATTTCTGCAAATGATAAATGCTGAAGATATTCCACAATTTCCCATGATTTCCTAAGCTCAAATATGCTAATAAAAAAAGAACATTATGAGACTTTCCTGGGTGCAGAAAGATCAGAGAAAAAATGCATTTCATGACAATTTCCTGGTCCAGGTTTGAGGAAGAAAATACTAAATGTCTTTACAGGTTCCTGACCCAGGAAACCTTCAGGAAATTCTGTAATTATTAAAGTTTAATTGGCTGAGTATCTTCAGAAAGTGTGAAGTTTCATTAGAATTTCCTGGCTACAGATTGTGTAAGAAAATGATCCAATCTCTTAGAATTTCTTGGTCAATAAGCAGGAAATTCTAAAAAAACTACACATTCTTTCTGTCAAGTATTGATCCGACTGGCTCATATTTCTATTATTTCTATTACTCATATTCTATGCATTTGACTCATTCATTTGTATTCGTTCATTCAGACCTTTTCCGCACAGCCTTCTTTTCTGTGTGGCCTTCACGCTCACTTGATTCTCATGTTGACTCATCTTTTGTTTTCCGACCGGATTTATCTTATCTTTTCTTATCTGTTTTATCTTTGTCCCATGTGCTCCTTTCTCGCTTGCAACTCAGCTGATGTATTGACCCTTCATTATTACGTTATTTTCCCACCGGCTCCACACAGCGTATCATCACATCATCATATGCCAACCATGTTTTTATGATTCATCTTTGATTATTTTTTTATCCATTATTTTTCTGCTCAGTTAATTATATTTAAATACACTCATTTGTATCTACTTTTACTCAGTCAGAAATCGAATCACGTTTTATCTGTTAACTCTCCTCTTGTCTGTTTCCTCCACTCAGGTTTCATTCCTGCCCGGCTCCGTCTTATATCTTTCTCTTGAACCCTGAAGTAGGGACAACCTACGACTCTGCAGGGTGCAACACACAAGTTGAAGCCAAGTCCCTTCAGTACAAGTCATTGGCATTTCTAATTGGAAACATTGACTTACCTCCGTGCGGCTTACCAGGTGTATTCCGTATCAGGAAGTAACACTTTCATGTAATCTGGAGCCAGGAAATTCTAAAGAAACCTTGAAAATCCTGCTGATATCTTAAATCAGCAAATTTGAAGGAAATCTCGAAGTTCTTGAAGGTTTCCTGGGCCAGGAAACCATTAAGACATCTAAAGTTTTCTTAGAATGACCTCTGGTGGGAGATAGTAATATAAGCTGTTATTTCTCTAATTTTTCCTTCTCCAGGAAATGGTAACAATATTTTTAATTCCATGAGCTTATCTGAGCTCAGGAAAAGCTGATGATTCCAGCATATCCTTAGCATCTCTCTTTCAAGGAAACTGTACACTAATACATTATTTCCTGGATCAAGAAATGGTGGTGAAATCTTGTGTTTGTTCCATATTTCTGCTGCTAGGAAATGAATTGAAAATTTACCAGGTCCTCAACATTTCCTGAACCTTTCTTGGGTCAGGAAATATAATGATGTCTCCAGTGTATAGGCATCGGAAGGTCTCGTAGTTTGCAGTGACAAGATATGAGTCTTTTCTTTTCTTTCGCTTTCTTTATTGCTTCCCTGTCTCCCTTTATTTTTTGTTTCCTTTCCTTTGCTCAATCCGCATTCAGGATATTACACTAGGGGCATCTCATTATTAGTCACACTGAAAATCCGTAGAAAATCCTTTCAGCTCTTCAAAATTTACATCAGTTTACAAGCTGAGAAGTTGAAGGAAAACCTACCAAAAACCCTTGTTTTCATTGTGCTTTTCAATTAAATGAAAGCTCAAAAATATCTGAGAATTTTGCGAGATCTGTGTGGCAGAAAAAAAGGACAAAATCCCATCTTAGTCCAAGCAAAAAGACAAGGTTAAATGACTGCAAAATCCTATCAAAATTTGAATATTTGAGTTGTTTACCATGTTGTAAATACTTTATGAATGTGATATTTTGTGTCTCAATGAACCTGTATTTGCCAGCTGAAAAAGGTAACTTTTTCCCCAGGACTAATTATGGATTTCTTTATAAGCATTTTTCCTGTCAAAAAAGCACCAAAAAGTGCTTAAACATTTAGGCTAAGTTTAAGCAGGGATTTCTGATGCATTTTCCTCAAGAAAAAGCTGTCTAGGAAATCTAAATTTTGATTTACATTCAGCAAGCATTTGTGGCTCAGATGATTGAAGACTTGAATGAGCACAAATATTGAATTGTTTGGGTATTATTCTCTAACAAAATGTTATCAGAAATGCTACATTTTGCATACAGATTTTCCATCTGATAGACTTAGAAGTTATTTCCCATTTTTTAATAATATCTAGTTCAGTAATTTTATGGAAAACACATACAAAATCCCAAATATCTACTCAATTTTGACTGACCAAATTTAGAAGCTAATGTGACTTTTCCTGTGAATTCCTCAAAGAGCCGAAAGGATTTTCTATGAATTTTGCTTGTGGTGAATATTGAGATGCCTGAAGTGTTAATATTATTTATTTAGTTATTCAATATATCTTTTGCTACCCAATGCTTGAAATCAATGATCACACACCCATCCATCAGCTCAACTTTTAACCTTCTTCAGACTCACAATTAACTCGAAAGTAGTAATATCTCTTTGCACAGTGATATAACATATTCAATACAATGTCTATTTTCTGTCTACCTTAAATGATATTCTGACTGTGTATTCATTAAGTTCCGCTCCTCCTCCCTGTTCGCATTCTACCCAACATATTAGTCCAAGCCTTTACAGTTCCACTTTACTCTGTTTCTAGTATTTCATTGACTTCAAGATCAAGTCCATCACTTTCTGAATGTATCTGAATTTCAATCTCAATCTCAAAGACATCTTCCCGTATACTCGTATTCAGTGTCAAGCACATTGTGGTATATTTGAATGCTAATAGGAAGATTCAAGAGACTGACTTGCTTGGACCTGTTTGGTGTCTACAAGTGGGAATGCCAAGAGTCCTGGGAAGCAGATTGAGTGTTGGAGAAGGATTCAGAGGTGTGGGATGTCAATGGGAGGAAGGGAACACTGATAATTGATTGATTGAATAATATTTGATTTTCCATTACACTTCTGGTTGATAAGCTTTGCAGAGATATTATATATAGATAGTGCTTTCATACACCATCTGTCTCTTTCATAATTCTGTTCTGATTACCCCAGAGGTAATCAGCCCTTACCTTAACACTGTCACTGAAATTCTGCCTTTTTTCCCACAGTCAGTTTAACTTTCCTGCATGTCATGCTTTCCTTATGATTTTGTAATGCACAGGCACTCATTAAGCTTTCTTTCAGTTGCCACCCATGCATTTTTGAAATGCCTCATTTGCTTCTACCTTGTAATTCACTAATGTTTCAGAATAAGTGCTTTTATGCATAGAACTATGTGTATATTGAATTTTGTTATTTATGTGTATTTATTTAATGCTTTGTGTTCCTTTGTCTTTATTTTTATCTGTAAGACCGCCATTCATATTTACAAGCAGTGCTCCAATGTGTGTGTGTGTGTGTGTGTGTGTCTAACCCTTGAAGTGCAATTATCCATAGTCACTGCAGATGACATTGTCCTTCATTCATTGATGGCCACACTCTTACCTCCATGTGTTCCTGAAGGTGGTACATTGATATTTATATTTCCTTTATCATATGTTGCTATACTTTACATGACAATCCACTTGATATCAATGTCTCTATATAGTATTCCTGACACTTTGTCTATATGTAATATATATTTGCATCCTAGTACTATGAACCTTTGAGTTCAAACTGCAGCAAGCTTTTTTTGGGATAATCAGACCCTGCCATGTGATGCACTGGTCCCTCCTGCAAGTCATTCACTATAAGGGTATGAATTCATATGTTCACATCTTCTATTAGCCAGTAGAGCCTGACTTTTATTCAATAATGAAAATGAACTTGAGACATAAAGCAGATGCTATGATATCATATTGCAGACTTCCAGTTTATCAGGTTGCCTTTAAGTTCCTGCCTTCTTCCCACTGACTCACTGCTTAGTTGTCTTCTGTGTTTGATATGAAATGCCACACTGATTCAGTTAACCTCATGTCTCAGTATTTGTCTCAAGAAGGTCTTTGTTTTTTATTGGATAAAAGAAACAGTAATTGTGACTCTAATTTATGAAGTCATCTAGATAATGATTTTTGATATATATATATATTAATAATTATAGTTATAATTATTTTATAATACCTAGTGAGGCACATGTACAGATTTACACTTTATGAAAGGAAAACAAAACATGAATATACATACATGAAAGAGGTTAATTGTCCACTTGTGATGAAAGCTTAGATAGAAGATGCAAAACATGAGTTTCCCATTTTGGTAACTTTATATCTCTAAAATATTGGAGAGCTGTATTGAGACACTTTTCAGCTTGCTCTTGCTGACCTCTATCAATGTACAGCTTTCCGAGCTTCCTTAGATCATGTGCCTGCCCAAATGTATCCTGAGCATGCTTATGAAGTTCCAGAGCATCCATGAAGTTCTTCTCAGCTTCCTCCAACTGGTCTCTGCACACATATAGATCTCCTAGGTTCTGAAGATCATTTGCCTGCCCCAAAATGAACTGAGCCTGATTGTGAATTTCCAGAGCATCCAGGAGGCTCTTCTCAGCTTCCTCCAGCTGGTCTCTGCGCAGATATAGATCTCCTAGGTGACGAAGATCATTTGCCTGCCCCAGAATATCCTGAGCCTGCTTGTGAAGTTCCAGAGCATCCAGGAAGCTCTTCTCAGCTTCCTCCAGCTGGTCT
>KN837157.1:410269-435221 GCA_000827215.1 Sphaerobolus stellatus SS14
GTTCCAGAGCATCCAGGAAGCTCTTCTCAGCTTCCTCCAGCTGGTCTCTGCGCAGATATAGATCTCCTAGGCTCTGAAGATCATTTGCCTGCCCCAGAATTGACTGAGCCTGCTTGTGAAGTTCCAGAGCATCCAGGAAGCTTTTCTCAGCTTCCTCCAGCTGGTCTCTGCACAGATATAGATCTCCTAGGCGACAAAGATCATTTGCCTGCCCCAGAATTGACTGAGCCTGCTTGTGAAGTTCCAGAGCATCCAGGAAGCTCTTCTCAGCTTCCTCCAGCTGGTTTCTGCGCAGATATAGATTTCCTAGGCTCTGAAGATCATCTGCCTGCCCCAGAATATCCTGACCCTGCTTATGCAGTCCCAATGCTTCCTGAAAGGCACTTTGGGCATCATGAAGCTTATCCTTATACAGGCAGACATCACCTAGTGCAGAATAACAGTTTGCCTTTAGATCTGCTACATATGCATTCTCTATGGCCTGTATAATGAGTTTGTCTAAAGGTCTACCTAAATATAATGCCCAGTTTGTCCATTCAATAGTTGCCTGTATGATGTTTAGCTCCAGTTGACCTTTATCATAGCAAGCAGAGAGAAGGTGTGATATGTTATAAATTTCACCAGGGATAATTTGATGTGCTTGAGGATTGCTCCTGTCATTATATTTTGAAAGGAGATTGACAAAGAATTCCAGCATAGACTCCTGCAGTTTAAAACTGCTCATTGATCCTAGAGTAAAATGCTTGATTGGTGCTAAAATATGAATCCTCTCCACATTGTGCTGTTTATTAATCTGCACCAATGCTACACTCTTGAGGACACTAAGAGCTTGGCGAAAGTGAGGAATGTATCCAGTGATATCTTTTAACATTTCATTGTCATCTGAAAAACCATCTGGTAGAAATGATAGCAACCAGAGCAGCTCTCTTGAGTGATCTGTCATCCTTGGACCATTGAAGGATAAGCTGATAGAAATTGTGAGACTAGAATCTTTATCCTGACCAGTTTTTAAAACCTGGTTCTTCTCTTGTTGCCATCTTTGCCATAGAGCCACTGGTGATTCCATATTATCTCGTATTAAATATGAGATTAATGTAATTGCTAGTGGAATACCCTCTACTTCTGCAAGAAGCATCTGCATATTGTTATCAGGTTGAAGACCAACAATATTTGCAAATGTTTGTAATGAACTTTCTATCTTCAGACCTGGTAAAGGTTTCAACAGAGGCTGAGGCCATGTAACTCTGTTGGGCCTTTGATTTCCTCGTATAGTTATAATAAGTCCTAGGGTCTGGATACTTGAGAGATGGTTCCGGAAGTCTTCTGTGATTGGATGGAGTTTCGTAGGTTCCCAAAGTGTCTCCAAGTTATCAAGGCAGATAACTGCAGGAAGATTCCTGAGAGCCACAAGTATTTGATCTTGCAAATACTCATTCTCTGCTCAGAAGGAATTCGTATTTGCTCAGCCAGGTCCAATAGCAGCTCATCAAATGAATTTCTTCCCTCACAGGAAATAAAAAGCTGTGAGGGATATTCTTCCATGACAACTTGTGTATGAAGGAAATGAAGAGCTAGGGTTGTTTTCCCCATACCTCCTGGACCAAGAATGGCAATACGAAGAGGTTTGTTGGCTCTCATATGAGAGAGCATATCCTCCATTTCACTTTCTCTACCAAACATAGGGGCTGGATTTGGAATGGGAGTCCAAGGTAGTGGAGGATTGGTTGGTGCACTATATCACTAATTAAATAACATCAAGTCACTATACAAAAGATCTTACCTGTTTTGAGGAGCAGCAACCATTATTGCAATATTAAATATAACACGGCTCTAATAAACAATAATTAGTTTCTTAATATAACTTTAATTTAACTATGAAATACCTCATATTTCTCCTTAAACATTATCATTCTTTTCTCCAATTTCTTGATAATATCAGTGTTTCGATAGATCCACTTAACAAGTGGATTTCGGTCTTGATATCCTTGAAGGTATTTTTCAACATCATGCAATACTTCCTTCAGAAACCTATCATGATCATTTAGGACAAATAACCTCATTATTCATGAGAATATACCCATGATACTCCTTCAAATCATTCTGGACATGTTCCAATCTATCCTTTTGCATTGATTTAGATATCTTCTGAAGTTTCAAAAGAATTTCATTAGAGAGGTCCAGTACATGATCTAGCACTTCCTTGCAATATTCTTCGGCATCCTTCATTTCCTAGAGTCCCACTACTTTCAGTATCTTGGCATTTCTGATTAAAGAGACTAACCTGTCGAATTTTTATGACACCCCTCAGAATTCCTGCTATGCCTTCTATGTACGGAAAATGTTCAACGAGTTTTCCTACATCTTGTAAAATCCCCAAAAGAGTATCCACTGTGGTTAAAACAGGGAGATTGGTTGACTTTAAAGCTGGTGGAGGTTGTTGTATCTGCATTGTAGGAATTGCTGCCGCTATTCCGACATGGTTTATGGTTCTAGCAGCCCGAGCAATATCAGGCCTCGCAGTCTTCAACTTCTTAGGCATGAGTGATGGATTTCAATATAAGAACACTTGTGATCCTAAGCTTTTGCATTAGCAACAATTTCAATATGCACCCGAGGGCTGAATTGACAGAAACCGACCTTCAAGACGATATATGAGATATGGTAGGCAGGTGCACGACGGTGAGAACTCAGTAGCGCTCGTCCTGCCTCATGCACGCCTCATGCACTGCCTCGAGCGCCAAATTTTGACAGATCTGTCACATCCAGTACAATATTCTCCCAATGAAATGGACAGTTATCTATACACGCACTGCCTCTTGACACGTTCCGCGCTGTCGTCTCTCACAAACTGTTCTGTATTTGTTTTTATTGGATGATTACCAGGATATATATTCCTAGACTAATGCTCGTCATAGAAGTTCTCGTTATATATTGAGACGCACATAATATGGCGCTTTACGGAGATTATAATAAATTTAAGATAGCTTTGAGAGAGTAGAAAGTAAATACATACCCCGTCGAGCCGTCTGAGTAGTGTCGAGAATTATCTAAAGACGTTAGACAAGTCAGCGCGGAAGTCCAACCTTTAAATCCGATTTTCTTTAGTATAAACTGAAAACTGCAGGAGAGTCCGTCGAATCAATTCTTGACAATCTAGTAACGAAGACACCTAGTTCAACGGCACCTATTTTTCACAAGTATGCGATGCTCATTCAGAGAACATAATTTATTATGGAATAAAAGAGAAAGGTCTGCAGTGTACAATTACACAGTAGCTTGAGACTACAATGTCTGTTAGTGTATGTAATCTTGGCTTCGAAAGGCGAAAGGCGAAAGACAAAAAACAAAGTGAGTATGCAAGTGTTAGAATCACATTATCTCCCTGCCACCCAATCCCCAACAACGGCGCCCCCAACCTTCCTCTTCCCGCTCCCGTCCCACATCCCCAAGCGCATCCTCAAGAAGAATATACGAGCGCACACGGTTAAACGTCAATTCGTATCCTTATCCGAGGCTCTTTCTCTCTGCTTAGTGGGAGACACATACGGGACAACGTTCGCTACCTATTTGTTCTTCGTCTTATATTGGTGTGGCAGTTGAGGGAATGGAAATGGATACGAGACGAGGTGAGGTGAGGACTCGAGAAATTGAATTTATATTGTCGTCAGATGTGTATACCGGCTGTAATTGAAGAGGGTCCGCCATTGTTTGGATGCGGCTTGAAATATCGCGTCGAGGACCTAGAAGATATATCGTCGTCCGTTGGAGAAGTGACGAGACGTCAATTTGGAGAGATGAATGAGTAACGGACCCGATGTCTAATCAATATTAATTAGAAGTATATCAATATCATGAATGTTAATGAACGAAATAAAAGCAGCAAGAATAGAGAATCGAGGATAATGAAAGGGAAGAAAGAGAAAGAATGAAATAAAGTTACGCACATCTAGGTCATCGCTGTTATCAGTCAAAGTACGCAATAATACCTTCTCATACCAAACACTACCAATAAAGCCCGGCGGTGAATTCCGTTTCTAATACACTAACAGTTCCATTTCTCCAAATTCAACTATAGAAAACGCACCGCATAAGTCAGTATTAGGCTGGGAACTATTAGTGTTACCTTCAGGAAGGAAATGGATATCTTGATACGTAGTGCCGATTTGATGTTTCTCTTTCTGTTACTTTTTTGGGAGATATGGAGGTGGTCAAGTAAAAAACTAAGAGAACTTTAGAGTATGAAAGAGCGAAGATAAGAATAACTCTACTACACAAATGTCTTGAGAACGCGCTTTATATCTGCGAATAGTCCGCCTGTCGTACAAGCGGTTTCATGCGGAGGCCTGGCACCGCAGCTCGGTTATCGACTATATTAAATAAATAAAAAACAAGTTTAAAAATAGAAAATGAAGGGAAAGACTATCACTACTGCGTACTTTTATGAGGAACAAGGTTCGGCGGCCGCAACCGCGTATCAGCGAAACCGTGACGACTCCTGCAGATAGCATGCGGCGCGGCGAATAGTACACACACAAATGGTGTGTCCCCAATAATAGGTTGCCAAAGTCATAGTCATAGCTAACAATTACTCAATTATCAGCGGGCATGAAATGGAGACAAAGAAAAAACCATACCTCCTCAAGCTAGATATCACGTCAGTATGATCTGCAGCCTCTCTGGCCCAGTTCATAGACACGTCGTGTTTGTGTTTGGGGAAGTGTGGAGACTTCGACGAAGAGAAGTATCGCGTCATCGAAGATGTTCATGATGGGACGAACTCAGTTGACCTTGGATTCGCCTTCTGCAACGAGTTTAACCACGAAGGATCAAAGAGGAGACTAAGAGGGGCTTGTGATGACTGATACATTTGACAAATAAAAAGATGAGCGGTTCCGCACTGTGATGCGATCACGTAGAGTTTCAAGTGACGCGCTGCCTGGCTTTGAAGCCGAGCTATATACGTTCGTAGTCTAGGATGTGTCAGTTGGTATGTAAACGAAAATGCATAAGTTGTAGACATAATCAATATTGATAAGGAACCCCTAATGATAGCGGTCGGCGATGAATCCGGAGGCGACGGAAGTACTGCTGATATAACACGCTGTTAGGATGCGTGGAGCAAATCTTGCAATTTAGTACCCGTTATTATGAAGGCGAGCTCCAAGGCGGTAGACGGTGTAGCTCTGTCGTCGTACCTGGCTATCCGTGCGGTGTACGAACCATGAAAGTTGCATGAATTAGCTTTCCTTATGCATGAGATTGGTGAGGGGCAGCATGGTGCAACTTGGTGTCCGGCGCTTAGGGGCGATTTCGCCGTTAGCGCTGGTCACGCTGGTCCACTGGACTCCAAGTTCTGTTCCGCCTCGCAAAGTCAGTAAAATATTATTGTATTGTAACTAAAATCGAATTTATATTTTAGAGATATTATTTGAATATAATTCTGCTCAAGAACGCTCAAAGATCCTCAATATTAATGTATTACGTAAGTCGCGTCGATATGTCCCTGCCTAGGAATCGGATGAATTTTATTGTGACAGCGACATCTGAATTTAAGTTCTGCCAAGTCACCTGAAATGATAATATGAACCGTCTGCAGGGTATGTAGTGGTTTGTCTATCTCAAATCATTTAATAAGATACATTTTCCAAAATTATCTACATGTTTTGACTTTTATAGTGCGGTATTTTCACT
Source organism: Sphaerobolus stellatus SS14 (assembly GCA_000827215.1). Taxonomy (NCBI): domain Eukaryota; kingdom Fungi; phylum Basidiomycota; class Agaricomycetes; order Geastrales; family Sphaerobolaceae; genus Sphaerobolus; species Sphaerobolus stellatus. Next base: position 415,961 of record KN837157.1, read on the forward strand.
ACAAACCCTGGGTAAAGATTAATAGAAAAAAAAGGCTTCGAAATATTAAGAAAAGATGTTGTCGGCGCCCTACAATTGAGGTGACCATGATGAAGCACTCAAATGGTCTGTGGGAAAATGAACATCGGAGTTCGAAACCCCTAGGCCTTGCCTCTCACCAATGAGATGGTCGTCGACGACGATGCGGATCGACTCGGCGCGACGGTCCGGACACCGGAAATTCGGACGGAGTACGCTACTGGCCAGCAGTGGACAACAGTGTACCTCGCCTCCGTCTATTAAGCAACAGTCATGGTTCCTTGGTGCGTAATATTTACTGGCTTTTGATGTTACTACCTTCTGACATGGTGTTATCCGCTCTCTGCAGCGTCCGCCCTCGAGCTCTCAGCTGCTATCTCCCGCTTCCTTCGCCGACCGCCATCGCTCCTGTCCTCGATCGGCGTGCCCGTTTCTCTTCGGCATGTCTCATGCACGTCCTGCTGTCTCAATATCATCGACTAACGTGTCGCACCGCCTAATAGGAGAGCTAGCTAGCTGAGGTGTACATCGCTGGTTGCCTTCCACACTCCACCGCTCGGAGCAGAACGAGTGGATGCTCTCATCATTCAGCTATCCTATCTCTATTTTCCAATTATCAGAGCACCTAATCATCGTAAGTCTGCCGCTTGCTTCGTTTTTTTCCTCGCTGACGTCGTCTTAGCGGTTACGGCACTGTCCTAGTACGTCTATTACCGCTTCATCTCCGATTATTCTAATGTTGACATTAGCTTCTCCAGATTTCGTCTATATATGATGCATCCAAGTTCTCTCTCGCCGTAAATCCCCCCAAAAACACACCGTTGCCGGCCCGCTTTATCTCATACTCGCCCTCCTCGACAACAGGTCAAGCTAATCCTCCGTCATCCTTTATCGCACCGTCCACTTTCGTCTTGCAATTCGCAAATTATCACTACATTGTCTCTTTGGTGGAGGTAGTGGTAGGGCAGATCTCTTGGTTAGTACATCTGTTCATTACGACTTTCTGTACTTACGCTAACGAGAGGCGGTGATAGATCACTTTACATTATGGTGTACAGACCTTACTCTCCGCCTTCCACTATATGCTAGGATAACCAGAACTATTGATAGTGTCCGTTACGACACCTTGGGTTGCGGCGCGGTTAGCGTCAAGGTCTCGAATGCAGTAGCAAGAGACGTAGAGAGAGATATGACACATGGAACGGAAGAAAACAATACGTATCCTCAACTATCACTACATGCCTGCCAAGATTCGACTCCCGCGATAACATCCAGAGACTACGGTACGTTCTCATTATCATTCTTTCCATCGCCTGCCCTCATCGCAACGCCATTTCATCTTGTCGCTCGCACTCTTTCGATCTTTCTCCTCATGTAGCGCAGCCAGTTATTTACCATCATAAATCCCCCCAAGATCCGCCCTCCTCCCGTCGATCCTACTCAAGCTACACCCAGGTCCACACGGTATTCGAATATATACGCCCAGTTCAAGATAACGATGGTGGCGTTTATACTAGTCTGCGTAGCGCGTTCGAGAATGTGAATTGCAATGGGTTGCAGGCGGTGGAGGTTTGATGCAAAAAGTCGAGTCAATCTCCGGCTGTTAACGGAGATTTGATATGAGCAAGCGTAAGAGCCTTGGTGATGGAGCCGATATTACATATGTTGCGAGGATCGGGATGTGAGTACATTTCTTTGCTTTCTTATCTTTCTTCCTCTCTTCGCGTCCTTTTCGTTCCTTTGTTCACTTCCCTCGTTCGCTTCGTTCGTTTCTCTCATCTTGTTAGCACAAAGTCGAAATACTGATTATCTTTAACAGAGTCTATTCGACAATTCAACGTCACAAGCCTGGGGATGTTTACATGCCCATTGCAATCGATCATCATGAAGCAGAACGTCGCAGATTAGCATATAACTAGGACTCGACGTCTACCTCAGCCAATCGAACTTCGCATTCTAATAATACCAATACGAAGTCGCTTTCGCATTCAAAAGCCTACAAAGTCCAACTGCCCATTCTAGGATCTCCACGCAATATCTAACCTTATCATGCCCATCCCTGATCCGAGGAAGGTTTTACATCCCGCTCCCACTTCTCTCAAGATCGCACCAGCCTTCGTCTTGTATACAAGATGGTGCTAAGCCGGAATCCATTGGCATGTCATGCGCGTACGAACACGAATGCTAGGGATTGGAATGAAAGTGCGCAAGGAGGGTTAGGATCTGCTGTGTTGAGAAGATCAAGAAGATGAGATGCGATAGTTGGCCGCTGGGCGGATGACATCTCGAAAACGAAGGGCCGCGTTGCTTTGAAGCAGGGAGATGGAGACAGAGAAGGGCGGTGCTGGTGGAGGACGTCTCTGCGTCATTTAGGTGTTGATTCTGCCTGAGATGTAAGTGCTTAGAGTGGAATGTTTGTATCATATTTTGACTGACGGCTTACAGGGTACCATTTAGGACGGCATTATCAACGCAAAGCAGAGGACATATAATGTATAGTGATACGATCGGCGAATATCCTGTGCTTCGCGCTGGGATGCTAGTCTAAAGTCGATGCTGGGCACTGATGTACGTTAGTGCGTTGTTGTCGAAGACATAAGCATTATGGAACAGACGTACTGAAGAGAACTATGGATCTTCGCTATACGAATAACATTGCAATGCCTGTATTTCGCGATGGTATGCTAGAATCTATAGTTGATGATGGGCTGGATTACGCCTGTCAGTTGTCATCGTAAACTTTATGAATAGACGTACTGAAGGGGGTCATATAGCTTGGCTATTGACGACGCAGTGGCCGGGGATGAAGGCGGGATGTCATTGAGCGATGCGATGATAACATGGTCTATGACGTGTAAATGGTAACGGTGCCGACACGAGGAATAATTGTCAAGCAACCAGCCGCAATAGCGGTCGGCGACGGATGCCTTAAGCTCGTGGCACACCCTGTAAACATACGTTGTTTGGAAGCAGTAACGAGACAGAGACGAATATTGTGCTGAAAGCGAGCTCGATGATGTAGCTGAGGCTCTGCTGCTGCACACTGACTAGCGGTGTGCAATGGTGTGCGAAGGTAACGAACGGCAGAGCGGCCCGGCTACCCGAAGCAGCGTGAGCGACGTCACCAACAAGCATCTATGCGCACTTCATCGCGTTTACTTAGTTAGAAGCTCACTCATGTATTTACGTCTATATATGCCAATATGCTTTTATATTATTGACGCATCATAAGAATACTTACATTGACAGCTTCTACCTACCTGCGGGAGAACAGGGCAGGGTTCGATCATTTGCTAGCAGATGCAAGCCAGTATTTCCACGCAATCTACTGTCTCGCAGCACAGTGACTCTGGCAAGACGTTGGTACTGGGGTCGCGGCAGAGTAGCGTGAGTGACATCGCCGACAAGGATCCATGCGGTAAGTACATTTGAAGTATCTCTTGTATCGTCGATCCCTGACACCAGTGGTCGTGACTGCCCCAGCCTCCTTCGCCGGCCTGGTTGCGTTCATTTACTCGATTACAAGCTCATACTCTTCTGTATATGTGCAGCTATCAGTTCTAAGACGAAAGGAAAGATATTGAAGAGACGCACAGAAGAATATTGAGCGTGTCGGTTGAGCAGGTAGCAGCGATATTGCGCGATGGAGAGAGGATATTGGATAGGTTTCTGCGGAGATGTAGAGATCTCATCGACATCGTTACCTTGTGCAACAATATGTTGTTGACGTTACTCGCGTTGAGCGCTGCTTCGGGTAACCGGCTCGGTCCGCTCATTCTCGACCTCGTCGCTGCTATCAGTGTCTACTCGATCGATGCACCCGCTTCTCTTAGGCACGTCTCCTCCGCGTCTTGCCAACAACGACTGTCCCGTTGCCCTAATATGACAATTAGCTGAGGTGTACATCGGTGGCCTTCCACGTTCCAGCCGAACGCTCTCCTCGTAGTTCAACAGCGTATATGGATAGCCTAGGTCGTGCGTTCTGGCTGAGCTGTAAGTAGTTGTCGCGGAATAGATCATATTGACCCACGGCTTACAGGATGAAAACCGTAGTGTTAGCAATGAAACGGAATGCCGAAGCTGATGATATGCAATAGTGAGTCCGCGCTGGGATGCCAGAGTGTAAAGTTGATCCGCTAACGTATGTTCGTACTCGTAGACGCGTCAATTGTCACGTAAACGTACGAACATGCGTACAGGACTGGATTGTGTGTCTAGGTAATCGAGCACGCAGCGTCCACGGCAGCCGACGATGGTTACGGAGGCGAGGTGTCATTGTTGAGATAATACGGTCGAGCAACACGCTGCGGCGCCTGGAGTTGCCTATCTGCAAAGGTGCAACTCTCGCGCGGATAACGTGCAGCGACTATGGTACGTTCTTGTCGTCATTCTTTCCCTCGCTTGCCTTTATTACATCGCTATGCCATTTTGTCGCTTTCATTCTTTCACTCTTTCATCTCCTTATTCATGCAGCTTGCTTACCATTGTAAATCTCCAGGATCCACCTTCCTCGTGTCACCGCTACTCGCCGACCTGCCCAAGCTAAACCCAGGATCTCCATACTGCAGGCCATATACACGTCCGATGCAAGACATCAATCTCAGAATTTGTACTACTCGACGTACCGCGTTCGAGAATGCGAATTCCAATGGGCTGCAGGCGGTGGATATGTGTGGAGGCGAGGATTGAAGCAACCAGCGCCGAGTCAATCTCCAGGCTGTTGATGGAGGTTCGGTATGGCAGCTTAAGGGCTTTGGTAAGGGAACCGCTATTACACTCTTTGCGAGGATCGACATTCAGGTGTGAGTACGTTTCTTTGCTTTCTCATCTTTCTTCCTCTCTTTGCATCCTTCTCGTCGTTGCATCCTTCATTTTATCCCATTTTATAAGCTTAAACTCGAAGTATTCATTATCTTTGACAGAATATACTCCAATGCAACACCAGAAGCCTGGGAGCGATCCCCTGCCCTTTCCAATCCATCACGCGATGTTGAACCTCCTTCATGTTCAACTTCGAAAGCCTCCACGCCTGCGTTGCCGCTTATAACTAGGACTCGACGTCTACCTCAAGTCAATCGGACTTCGCTTTCGCATAATATCAAACCCAAATCGCATTCGCATTCAATAGCAACGCAAAGTCAAAGTCTACAGAGCCCAACTTCCCCATTCTCTGGACCTCTACGCAAAGTCCAACCTCATCCTCGACTCCATCGCCATTCCTAATCCGAAGAATGGTTCCATTCCGCTCACACTCAAGTCGAAAATGTGTTCGTCATCGTCCTGTATACGCGGAATGCGTTGGCGTGTTCTGCATGTAGGAACATTTATACTAGGCATTAGGATGAAAGCGCGCGAGGAAGATCGTGCGGCTGGTTTGGCAAGACCGGGAGAAGATGGGATATGGGATGGGATGGTTGGTTGGCTCCTCGGCAGATGGTATCTCGAAACGAAGGTTCGTGTTTCTTCAAAGGATGTAGACGACGTTGCGGTGCCGGTGGAGGATGTCTCTACATCGTTTAGGAATCTCTGATCGAGGTAAATGCTTAAAGTGGCATACTTGGATCATATATTCTGACTGACGGGTTACAGGGTACTCTTTAGGACGGCGTTATCTACGAAAAGAATGTCGAAGCGGAGGACATACGATGGACAGTGATACGAATGAGGAATATCAGTGCGACAACTGGTGTTCCGCGATGGGATGCTAGAGTCTGAAGTCAATGCTGGACGTTGATGTACATTCGCGCGTCAGTTGTCGTCGAAACATAAGCTTAATGGAACAGGCATACTGAAGCGGATTACGGACCTTAGCTATCGAGCAAGGGTAACAAATAGCAGCACAATCACTATGTCCCTCGATAGGATGCCCGTAGTGCAGTCTTGAGTCGATGCTGGGCTGGAATGTATTACGCTCGTCAATCGTCATCGAAGACGCAAACTTCATGGAACAGACATACTGAAGAGGCCCACGGATCTTGGCTATCGATCCTGCCTACAGCGCCCAGCGATGAAGACGGGACGTTGAGCTTCAGCCCGTGCACGCTGCGAGGATGACACCGGCTCCGACGATTCAATGATAACGGTGTCGACTCTAGGATGTTCTTTCGCTGACTCTACTGCTAGGAGACGAGGACGAGGACAAATGCACGGTGTCGACGATTGGAGGCTGAGCGCCGGCGGTGACGCGAGTCCCATCGCCGGCGGTGAGCATTCCAAGTACAAATCACAGCTGAGCTCCCGACATATCTTGTCCCAATACCAAGTACTTAAGTGTGTGCATGGATTTGCTTGTTACTATGTTCTCACAGTGTACTATCCGATTTCAGCAGCGTCCTACGCCGAGCTCATTAAGCCATCTCCTTCGCCGACCGTCGTCAATCAAGCATACTAGTTGGATGCTCAGCCTTCTTCAATACCTCTACTTCGCGCTTCTTTTATCACTGACACATCACAGCTTTGCTTGTTTCGTTTATTGTCCTATTCCTCCATTTCGCTCGCTCGCTCACTTCCTATTTTCCCTTCTCGTATCTGTTCATTCATTTCCTCTCTTCTTTTTCTTTACATTCTTCTATATTATGATCCGTTTTTGACGCTGCTGTTACTATACATGGCAGACATCCCTCAACTCTTGAACGCCACCTCGGCCATATCCCTAACGACCTTCCACCAGCGGCAAACACAACACTCAGAACCACAATCCTTACTTGCTATTTATACCCCAATTCGATTTTAATTCGGCATTATTCTTTAATGACAACTTCCTAACGGCAGCTTCACACTGTCAACAAAACTCGAGTACTTAGTTCATTGATGTCTTTATCCCTTTGACCGACCGCTGGAAATTCGACCCTCAACCCTATTATAAAAACGGCTTTCCGTGCTTGCGCACACTAACGATCGCCTCTACCGTCGAGAGGGGCTTTCTCCCGTCATCTTCTTATACCCTTCCTACGGGTGTGAATGGCGAATGGGGGGGCATGGTATGGGTTAGGGAATTGGAGCGAGAATAGTCGTGCGGCAAAAGGAGAAGCGGGACCGTTGTTAGGAATGAGGCAGCGGGAAGGAGTCCGAAATACGAAAGGTGATGTCATTCATTTAATTCAGTGCCATTGATATTTTATATTTTCGCTTTTGTTTTCGTGGTCAGCCTTTACAAAATAATAAACAGGTACGTATGTGGTTCGCTTCTGTTATATTCGGTTTGTAATCACGCTTTTATTCGACAAGTCAGATTGTCCTTACGCCATGTTACCTTTTTACAGATATGATTTATTGGCTGCTCGCTGGTACAAGGGCAATTTAATATTCAGCACTGCGTCCTCACGAATGGAATAAGTATTATGAATCTCATTGGATGTCATTTACTAAGTTATGTTCAAGAAGAACTGTGGTCGACGCACTCATTGCGTATTTCGATTATCTCGATTATTTTTGGGTGTTCAATTAAATTATATGGCCGTCCTGATTTGAACATTGATTTCCCAGTTGATCGTGATTCTTCGGGGGCCAAATTGGCAAGTTATATATTGTTTCCTTGAGATGACGGGACAAGTACGGATTTTCTACTACCAAGGCTAGTTACACCATTGAAAGGCGATATGCTAGTGTTTTTTGAGTACCAGCGAAAAGATATATCTTGTCCGTGGATATATTTAGACAAATCCTATGCAGCGTGTGACCAAGCTGTCATGGCTGGCGACAGCGTGTTAAGAAGCTGTAAATACATAGATAACTTGTTCTCTCATTCGAAGGATAGAGTGCATGTGACCGAGCTGTCAACGATTGGCAGGCTCGAGGCTGTACGAGGCAGCACTGCCAGATCAGCTCTCACCGTCGTGCTAATCTCCACCCACCCACACCATACCTCATATCTCGCCGTGTAGGTGTGTTTCTGTTTCTTTTCCTTTGACTGCACATTGCTCAAACTTGCCTTTAATCCCAATCTGTAGGGTTTCTCACCGACATTTGCATTGACAAGTTAGCATGTTTAAGAAGTTGAAGACTAAGTTCCGCTCGAGTCATGGTACTACTTCTAGCACCAGCGACCATGCCAGAACGACGGACTCTGTACTGCCTACTATGCAAATACCACAAGCTACGTTGCATCAAACACCTTCGGCATCCACTCCCATCCCAGTTCTCAGCACGGTAGATACCGTTTTAGTTATCTTAGAGGATGTAGGAAAGCTTGTTCAAAGATTTCCGTACATCGAAGGCATTGCTGGAATTTTGAGCGGAGTAATAAGGATTAGGCAGGTTTGTGTTTTATTCCATCTTGAGTTAGTAACCAGTGTATATTGAACCAGAATTGTTAAATATAGGAAATGAAGGATGCAGAAGACTACTGCAAGGAAGTCATAGACAACGTAGTGGACCTATCCGGTGAAATTCTCCTGGAATTTCAAAGAATACCTGAATCAATGGGAAAAGATCACAATCTCCAACATGACTTGGAAGAGTACTCTAAGTATGTTTCTATCAAGGATACTTGAATATGTTCTAAATTACCACAATAGGTTTCTGAATGAAGTGCACCATGATATTGAAAAATATTGGGAAGCTTATCAAAGACGGAATCCACTTGTTAAGTGGATATATCGACAACCTGAAACTATCATGAAGCTGGAGAAGAAGACCATAAAATTGAAGGAGAAATATGAGGTAACTCACAGTGGGGTTATCAGTCATATTAAGCAACTAATTACAGTATGGTTAGAGTCGTGTTCTTTTTAATATTGCAACAATAGTCAATACTCTTCAAAATGTTTCTCACAGGTATGATATCATCCATGCATTGCATATGTCATGTTAATTTAATTATACAGCACATCTGCTGGTCCCTCCCCTCCTTGGACTCCCATTCCCTTTCCAGGTTTTATGTTGGGAAGAGAAAGTGAAATGGAAAATATGCTCTCTCATATGAGAGTCAACAAGCCCCTTCGCATTGCCATCCTCGGTCCTGGGGGGATGGGGAAGACAACATTAGCTCTTCATTTCTTGCATACAGGAAGTGTCATGAATGCTTATCCCTCACAACTCTTTATATCATGTGAGGGAAGAAACTCATTAGATGAGATGTTATTGGACATAGCAGAGCAAGTTGGAATCCCTTCTGAGCAGAGAAAAGAGTATTTACAAAATCAAATACTTGGAGCTCTCAAGAAACTTCCTACAATTATCTGTATTGATAACTTGGAGACACTCTGGGAGCCTGCTACACTACGTACAATCACAGAGGGTTTCCTGAATCATCTGTCAAGTATCCAGACCCTTGGACTTATTGTGACTATACGAGGAAATCAAAGGCCCAATGGAGTCTCTTGGCCTCAGCCTTTGTTAAAACCTCTACCAGCCCTGAAGATAGAAAGTTCCTTGAAGACATTTGAGATGATTGTTGGTATTCAACCTGATGAGAATGTTCAAAGACTTCTCAAGGAAGTAGAAGGCATTCCACTTGCAATCACATTGATTTCTAACCTAATACGAGATGAGGCAGAATCACCAGAGGCCTTATGGAGCAGATGGCAAAAGGAGAAGACTAATGTTTTAGAAACTGGGCAGGACAGAAAATCTAGCCTCACAATTTCTATCAACTTATCCTTCAATAGTCCAAGGATGACAGAGGATGCAAGAGAGCTGCTTCACCTTCTATCATTCCTACCAGATGGATTCTCTAATGTCAATCAGATGCAGGAAGACATTCAAAGATATATTCCTCAGTTCCGTCAGGCTCTCACTGTGCTCAAAAGTGTAGCATTGGTTGAGATTGACCAGCAGCTCCAACGTATTCATGTTCTATCTCCAATTAAGCATTTCACACTGGAATCTGCAAGTTATTTTAGATTGCAGAAACCTACAACAGAATTCTTTGTAGATCTTCTTTCAAAATACCAAGATAAGACCAGTGTTCAAGCACATCAAATCATAACCCCAGAATTTTATAACATATCATACCTTCTGAATGGCAGCTATGATGGAGGTCAACTAGAACTGGATATCATTCAAGCAACCATCAACTGGACAAATTGGGCAATATATTTAGGCAGACCCTTGGATAAACTCATTACACGTGCCATAGAGAATGCTGATATAACAAATCTGAAAGCAGACTGTTATTTTGCACTTGGACAAATGTGTATGTATAAGAATAGTGTTAATAATGCTGAAATTGCATTTCAGAATGCCTTGGAACATCATATGCAAGCACACGATGACATTGGGCAAGCTAATGATCTTCAGAAGATTGGGGAATTGTATATGCACCGAGGCCAGCTGGAGGAAGCTGAGAAGAGCTTTCAGGATGCCTTGGAACTTTACAAGCAGGCTCAGTCTGTCCTTGGGCAAGCTAATGATCTTCAGTATCTTGGGAAATTGTATATGCGCCGAGACCAGCTGGAGGAAGCTGAGAAGAGCTTTAAGGATGCTTTGGAACTTCACAAGCAGGCTCAGGATGTCCTTGGGCAAGCTAATGATCTTCAGGCACTTGGGATATTGTATATGCACCGAGACCAGCTGGAGGAAGCTGAGAAGAGCTTTCAGGATGCTTTGGAACTTCACAAGCAGGCTCAGGATGTCCATGGGCAAGCTAATGATTTTCTAAATCTTGGGAGATTGTATATGTGCCGATACCAGCTGGGGGAAGCTGAGAAGAGCTTCCAGGATGCCTTGAAACTTCACAAGCAGGCCCAGGATGTCCTTGGGCAAGCTTATGATCTTTGGGATTTTGGGAAGTTGTATATGTGCCGAGACCAGCTGGAGAAAGCTGAGAAGAGCTTTCAGGATGCTTTGGAACTTCACAAGCAGGGTCAGGATGTCCTTGGGCAAGCTAATGATCTTCAGAATCTTGGGGAATTGTATATGCACAGATACCAGCTGGAGGAAGCTGAGAAGAGCTTTCAGGATGCTTTGGAACTTCACAAGCAGGCTCAGGCTGTCATTGGGCAAGCTAATGATCTTTGGAATCTTGGGAGATTGTATATGCACCAAGACCAGCTGGAGGAAGCTGAGAAGAGCTTTCAGGATGCTTTGGAACTTTACAAACAGGCTCTGTCTGTTCTTGGCCAGGCCAATACCTATCAAGACCTTGGAAGGCTATATATGCACAGTGACCAGAATAATCAGGCTGAAACCAGTCTTAATACTGCTCTTGCACTTTATAAACAGATCAATAGACAAAATGGTGAAGCCTCTGTTCTTAAACTCTTGTCTCAACTTGGTATACAGACTTAATACAATTAGTACTCTCAGATTGTTCTTTCTTCTTTGTATATCATAATTATAATTGATAGTTTGTTAAATTGTAATTTGATGGTGCTAATTATTGGCTCAGGTTTGACTGCATGGCAACTAGATTGGTGTACTTACTATGACCCACAGAATTTAGCACTGTTGAATTCAGAATAAGTACACTCTAATACCAACACTCAGATCAACCTATACCATCTTAACTTCTCAGTACCTGTGTAGTGTCAGATTAATACTTATATTTTCATTTCAACAGATCTGCTCTATAATACAAGCAGCCATAATCCAGTCAGTCATTGGGAGTTTGCATGCATTCAATGTTATAACTTAATTGTCCTTAGCTTCAAACTGTTAGTGCACAAAGTATTTGATAATGCTATTGAATATTGAAGTCATACTGTATTGTACTAGCTAGTATGTAACCCATCACGAGAATAGTAGTAATTGATAAGTATTGTATCATGTTGTATCGATGTAAAGAACCCGTGGCCTCTCAGTGAAGTGGGGACGAAAACAGAAAATGAAATACCTCAGGAAACCCTGCATGTCTGTAAGTATGTCTGTAAAGCTTCGAAAGCTAAAAGTTGAAGTCCAAGGGCGAAATCGAAAGCCGAAAGCGAAAATACCACGGATGCGAACATCACATCACATACCCCTCCACCTTAATCTCCTGTACCCTCCCCGGTGTCCTCCCAAACAACGGCATGTCCAACCCCACACTCGCACCCGCACCCGCACCCACATTCCTCCCATTCACACCCTGACCCTGCCCCTGCCCACTAGGAAGCGCATACGAACATGCCATCGGATTCAGACTCTCCCTCTCCCTGCTCGAGCTCGGACGACGCGCGATGAGGATTGAAGGCCTTCGTATTGGTGTTGGTGTTGGGATTGCCGTTGAGAGTGTTGCTAGCGGCGGTGGCGGCGAGGTTGGGGTGTGAATTGCCGTTGGGAATGGGGACAGACTGGAGGTGAGGGCTTGTAGGGTTCGAGTGAGATTGAGATTGAGCGTTGTGAGAATGCAAGTTGGTGTTGGTGCCGTTGTTGGTGGTGGTGCCGTTAGAAGTAGCGTCAGAATTAGCGTTAGTGTTACTGGAGTTAGTGTAAGCAGCGAGCAAGGGACGAAGACTTTCGAGTTGCATTTGGAGTTGGCTGAGCGTTGCGCTGATAGGTTGGAGAGGGGCGGGACTGTTGTGGATCCAGTGCCGGGTGTGGGTTGGGTCATGTCTGTGGGACATAATCAGCATGCTATAATGAAAGGAACATAACGAAGAAAAGGATGCGAGGCGTGAACAAAGAGATATGAAGACCGCGAACGAAAGAAAGCAAACAACACGCAAGGAAACGAAACGACGATAACGCGTGAAAGCCCGAACAACAAAAGTGGCACAACGAACGAAAGGACAAAAGCCCAAACGACACAAACAACGAAACAAAATAAGAGAAGAGAAGAAAAACACTCACACCTCGCCCCAATCCCCACCCCTGCAATATATGCAATAACGGCTCGACCGAAATCTCATATCCCCCACCCATGCTCATCCTGTCGAGCCCTCCAACGCCACCAGTAGCAACGCCCTCCGGACTCTGACTCTGACTCTGATAACTTCCTCCGCCAATGCCATTCCCGTTCGCATTCACATTCGTATTCGGATAGCCACGTCGAGCGCCAGTCGCATTATGGACGTTCCCGCTACTGCCGACGTTGTTGTTGGTATCTTGCTGGTGAGGAGCCTGAGGCACGGCGTATATATCTTGATATATGGCGGCGAGCTTTGAGCTTCAGTTTATCTTGGGGTGTGGTTGGGGTGGGGAGGAGGGTGGGTCCTATGAAGGATTATAATGTTAGCGCGAGAACGTGACAATGGAACGAGATTGACGAGAAGCGAATGAGAGACGACGAGAGCAATGATAAATAAGAGAGAGATACACACCATAGCCTCATCAGCAAACGACCTGCAACCGCCCACTATATCCCCTAATCGACCTTCAATGGAGTTTGTTACGAACGTCTTGGGCCGCGGCGTGGTTATCGAATCTAAACGCGAGCAATGCAATCAGCACACGCGCACGAACATACCAACGAAAGAAGAAGAGAGAAGGATGAGGTGGAAAAACGCGACCCCGTTAAGACATGCACCAAAGAGATGGGAAGAGATGGAACACCAACAAAAGAAAGACGCGACGCGACCCTATGCGCCGAAGAGGTGGGAAGAGACAGAACACCAACAAAAGATTCAAAGAAGAAAGAAGGAAGGAAATGCGCACTGAATATTGGCAACAAGCTGCGGTGGCTGCAGTCTCGTATCAGCGAAGAACCGACTCCCGCAGATGACGTGCGGCATGACGAGCATGCGGAGGGTCGGGACGTCGATGTTCATGGGGAGTCTAGCAGCATAGCGCGTTAGCATCATTCAAAAACATGGCGATAAAAATGAACGAAGTAATGGAGATAAGAAGGAACACAAGCAATGAACGAATAAAAGCAAAAGAAGACACATACCCTCAATATAAACATCCCCCCCAACCTCTTCACCACCTATCACATATCCACCAACCGCGCCACCAATACCCATCGTCATCCCAATAGACGAAGTCGAAGTCGACGAGCCAAGGTCAAGATGCGGATGCGAGGTAGAATGCGCGAGCGCAAGTTCGGGGACGTAAGCGGCGGCGGACGGGTGCGGGTTCGTTATGTTGATGAGGGGCGGCGAGCGAGCGATCTTGTGGGTTTGCTGTTGATGAAAGAGAAGGAAGGGGCGTTAGTGGGGTTTGGTGATAAAGTGGGATTACGGTAGGGTCGAAGGGGAAGGAGGGATGGGGAAGGGTGAGATGGGACAGGACAGGATGGAAGGAATGGCTTACTTTAGCGAACGTAGGGTGAAGATTATGGTGCGAGCGGAGGATGTCGATGCATTTTTGCGCGACGTCTACGGTGTTGAAGCTAGCAAGCGTGCAGTTAGAACAACGACCTCAAGGAAGGATCGATCGACGTGGGGTGTGGACCTACAGGACGAAGTCGTACCTCTGTAAGCACATTATATTAGGGATCAATGAATGAAGAAAGACATGAAGGCGGACATACGATGGGTGATCGGGCAATTGACAAGTAAAAGTGCGACAGCTGAGGACAGTGCCGAATTGCGAGGCGAGCGGGTAGAGTTGTTCAGCTTAGAAGTGCGGAGGAAGGCCGTTGATGCATACGTTGGTGGTCCTGTTAACACATCGTGTCTATGCGCCATAAGAAGACGGGATAGCACTGGAGAGGATTCGAGGTGTTAGTCGAGCAGGCAGCGGCAATGGCAGCCGGGAAGGGAGGAGGGATATTGCATGAGCTCGTGGATGCTGCACGGAGATAACGCGGCGTTAGTCCAGGTCGAAGTCGACGCGTCAAAGTGGAGACGTACATGTCTGAGTGCTAAAAACGATGATGCGGACGCATGACTGCTGAAGGCCGCTGGTCAGAGGCTGTGTCGGTGTATTGATAGTTGGTAGTCGTATATGGGCAATCGGCGGTGAAGCTGAGCTGAAGCTTGCAGCACAAAGGAGATAGAGTAGATAGCGTGAAGACATTCATTAAGAGCGTTGGTCGGGCAGCCCGTGGTCGGCGATGGATGCGAGGTATTCCATGAGCTTGAGCTTGTGCGAGCTGCGGATCGTCAACAGTACAAGAGCGATCTGAGACTAGATCTTATTGGACGAAAGGGAGCTGCAACGCAGTGGACGGTGTAGCTGGCGTTGGCATTTAGTAGCGGCAGACCGGCCCGACTACCCGAAGCAGCGCGAGTGACGTCGACAAGCTCACCCATGTACGCACTTCATCGGTATCTAGTGGTACTTGTGAGGTACGTACCAACTCTCCCTGCACCTCTGCCGCGTCTTGACACTGTTATATTTGCGGCATCCGTGAACTCATATCGGCCTCCATCGCCGGCGACGTGGCTGCAGCTTCCCCCCTCCTTCGCGGACCATCGTTGCGCCTATTCATCAATAGACAGACTTATGTAAGGTTCATCTGTTATACTCCTTTTATATATTCGCATTATCGATTGCTGTGATGCATTGCGTTACAAGAGTACTCCCTAGCTGTATCTCAACGGTCTTCCGCTCTTCTTCGAGGTGGACTATGCGCGCTTGTACTCCAGCTCATAATATCCTTTGCTATGGCATCTTTCTCGGTCAAATCTTTAATTATACGAGATTACGTCGCAAGTTCCTTGGGTCTTTGCTCTCGTTGCTAACTTCTGCGTACAGTAGCAACATGTAGGCCTACTATCATCTTATTGATCGTTCAAGTCGCTTTAACTCCACTGAATCCTTCGAATATGTTAACACCCCCAACAATTCTCCCCTTGCACGCGATGCCATCCCACTACCTACACTACTCAAACCAATCTTGTCCTATCACGCCTCCTCCACAACTGAAGCGCCACATACGTCAATGAGGTCGCTGGACAGCTATAGCCCGCGTCGACGTCGAATACTGGTAGCCTTGACGAGAGGCTGTTAACAGCTGTTCGATATGCAGAAGATGTATCTTAAAAGGTATATTCTTTTAATATCGCTGCTTTATCTTTGATTGTTATGCTTTTGTGTATTACTTATTAGGACGACGTGCAGAACTTATGCGTGCTGGCGCCGGCGCATGTATTCCATTTCTGCGACAGTCGATTCTCCCCTGGCCCACGTTTCAATGTACCAATCTTTCCTTTGTTCTTTTACTTATTATTATTATGTATGTATGTGTAATGTATTGAACTCTTTTCTTTTTTCTTTTTCATGGGCTGGATAATGAAGTGCAAAAATGCCCGTTACGTTCTTTGCTGTCTGACGGTCTATCGGCGGCATAGTGGGTCTCTGCGGATGATCCCTAACTATAAGATATGTTTCTCATTCCTATTCCTTCGTCACTCCTGCCTTCTTGTGCTGTTATTATAGCCAACATATGCCTTTCCCTTCCACACCCCATTAATCCTTCTCACACCGCAGCCTAACATCACCGTTATGTATAAAGAGATATATTCAGACTGCCAGTCAGATGACAGCTCAAGATAACATTGGCAATGTTTCGATTTCGACTAGTGGACATGATCCGTTAGGGAATTGAATACCGTCGGCACTGGAGTTTCGCAGAGAATTAAAACAACCCGCTCGACATCGTCGATTGATTTTGAGTTTGTATAGGCATCGGAAGGTCTCGTAGTTTGCAGTGACAAGATATGTGTCTTCTCTTTTCTTTGGCTTTCTTCATTGGTTCCCTGTCTCCTTTTATATTTCATTTCCTTCCTTTGCTCAATCCGCGTTCAGGATATTAATATTATTCATTTATTTATTCAATATATCCTTCGCTACCCAACGCTTGAAGTCAATGATCACACGCACTCTCCCATCAGCTCAACTTTTAACCTTCTTCGGACTCGCAAATAACTCGAAAGTGGTAATATCTCTCTGCACGGTGATATAATATATCTAATACGGCGCTCCTTGATCCGTACCACCATGTGTGATCTTAATGGCCTTGAGCCAAGTAGCACAGAGGCGGCGAGGGGAGGTGACTCGACCTTACATACAGCATTTCTTCACTGGCCATGAAGATAATGCACTCTCAGGTCCTACGAAGTTGTCACCCAAAGACGAGACGTCTCTCGCCTAAGAAAGCTCTCCTTCGAATGCAGGGATTGAGCTACTCAGAGTCTGGCATCCAGACTATAAACTGCATGCTTGAGTCCTCCTTTTCGTGAGGTTCACATTGGTGCACACCATGCTCATGCATAGGGAGTCCTCCAGTGAGGTTCTGAAGCAATATTTTGTGCGCTCACATCCACTTCAGGACATGGCCCTTTCCTTTTTGTGCCACGTCGTGCGTCCGGTCTTCTGCATAGCCGTTTGCCAGTGTTTTCTCACCCAGCGATAGGCCTTTATACCCAGTGGGTAGAGATCTGATGTTAAACTAGTCGTAGAGTCCTTTTTATAAGGTTCAAAATGATTTATCTCATGCTCTAAGACGTAAAGACAACAATGCCAATCCGTAAAAGGGCGCCCCTGCGCCACTTGCCTATCCGCCGCGGTCGGCAGAAGAATGTGCGTCGTCCATGTTGTGTCCCATGTTCCAAAACGGATATTTACCTTCCCATGTATCACCTCTTATTCCAAGCATTCGGATTTGATAAAGGTCGTTGGAGATTTGGAAAAGTATAATGAGGTTTCACGGATTGTTCAGAGAGCCATTGTGATATGCTGTCGGAAAATCTCCCCTTGTGCGACCCGAGAGCAACAAGAACCCGCCGAGATGATACGTACTTATTCAGAGTCGCTTCCAGAGAGTAATACTCACACCGAACACTTCCACTGTTCAGAGTCATTTTGATACGCTGTCGGAAAATATCCCATCATGTGTGCAACTAGGAAGCAACAGGCACCCGGCGACTTACTTATTCAGCCGGGTTGCTTCCAGAAGAGTCAATGTTCAATCTCAAAGAATCACTTGAGAACTAATGTCCTTCTTTTTCTTACGGAAAACAATGGCAGCTTTGCTGGCAAGGTCGATGTAACGAATCAAATTCATTGGCTGATCTCGGCGCTAGATCGACACGGAAGCGGCACACTGACTAAGCAACTTATTGTTCATTGTTCGCACGCAACCTTGGATCTGTGATCGTTCCACAGGCACGCGGTTTCCTCGCTATCGAATTACATATAAAGGCAATAGACAGTGAGTTTTAGCAAGGGTCTCCCACTTTCTCATTGTATACTTCTTCCTCATGTTAAACCAGCAAAGGATTAGTCAGTCCGCGCCCAAGGATACCCCCACTACCAATCGATTTTTGTCGCGGACCCTTACTGGCGACAAACGTAGGAAGACTCGGCTTCAAGACGTCGCCAGCGCCGTAAATCAAGAGCTTTTGAACATGATTACGGCCGCGCAGACGGCTGAAGTCCTTCCCATCTTGCTGCCTGCAGAGTCGAAGGTCGTCGACACAGTTCTACAGGAATTGAAGAAGCGTGGATTTTACAAGAAAGATAACACCTGGAAAGGACTTCAAAGGCCAAAAAAGGGCATTAGAGTTTCCGAACAGAGCTTATACCTGCCTTTCACTAATATCGCAAATGAAATCATAGCGATTATTGATGAAAAGTTTCCAGGCCGCAGAAACACTATCAAGGGCAAATGGATCAACTGCAGCTTCATGATTCCGAAATCCCAGGATTCTTTAGCCGCTTCTATTCGACCTGATGTTGCGTATGTCTCCGAACAGACGAAGGAGAAAGATCTGAAAGCGCGCGACAAACGACTACAAGAACTCGACTGCGTTAAAACCCGTTCGATGACGAAAAACTCACTCGTAAGCTGTATATTATTTAATAGTCAATAGCTGCTCATGTATTTATAGGATGAAAAGAAGGAGGCGGAGACGGTCTGTCGCTCTTTGCTGATCCATTGCCCGGGCCTAACACATTATTTTCATCATTTATAGGATGCTATACTTCAGATTTGGTGGCTTCAGATGGATTGTTTGGCCGAATTCAAGAATAAGAAGACGGAAGACCATCGCCAAGATGCTCTTGCTCAGCTGTGCAATTATGCGAAACAAGCCTTTCGTGAGCAGCTGGATCGTCGCTTCATTATTGGATTCACTCTTTGTCTCGACGAGCTGAAACTGTACTTATTCGACCGAAGTGGTGTTCTCGAAAGTCAAAAATCGATTAATATTCATGATGCAAGTAATATTCACTTTTCAATAGAAGCATTCGTCCTGACTATCTCGCATTTAGGAGCCCAAAAATCTCGTACAACTTCTAGTCGCGTATTCAACTCTCTCTCCAGAACGGCTCGGATGGGATCCCACCATGTATGTATATCACAAGAAGTCTAGGGAAAAAATCCGATCCTACACATTTCCTTGGTCCGAGCTCAACCCTGCAGATACATCCTATGATACCCAGTGGATTATTGAAGTCAACGGCAAGCTATACATAACACTCCGAGCCATTAGCATCG
>KN837157.1:514753-526582 GCA_000827215.1 Sphaerobolus stellatus SS14
GACGCACCCGCTTCTCTTAGGCATGTCTCCTCCGCGTCTTGCCAACAACGACTGTCGCGTTGCCCCATTATG
Source organism: Sphaerobolus stellatus SS14 (assembly GCA_000827215.1). Taxonomy (NCBI): domain Eukaryota; kingdom Fungi; phylum Basidiomycota; class Agaricomycetes; order Geastrales; family Sphaerobolaceae; genus Sphaerobolus; species Sphaerobolus stellatus. The sequence goes on from KN837157.1 coordinate 514,826, forward strand.
ACAATTAGCTGAGGTGTACAGCGGTGACCTTCCATGCTCCAGCCGAACGCTATCCTCGTAGTTCAACAGCGTATAGGGATAGCCTAGGTCGTGCGTTCTGGCTGAGCTGTAAGTAGTTATCGCGGAATAGATCATATTTGACTCACGGCTTACAAGATGAAAACCGCAGTGTTAGTAATGAAACGGAATGCCGAAGCTGACGACATGTAATAGTGAGTCCGGGGCTTGTTTAAATCCCCCACACTTTTGCTGACAAATTTTGTACACTATTCCTTTTTAGGAAAGTAAACTACTCGAGAATACTAAATTGATGACCAAAATATGTCACGGTTGCCGTAGTGGTCAAGAGTGTTAATTATGCCGACTGTGATTATGAGTCCACTAGGTTCGATTCTCATGCTGGGTCCATTTTTATCGAAAATACCACCGGGGGTCTGGGGGGTTTGCCCCAAGGTTTAGAATTGGGTTTTAGAGTTACTTTAGAATTAGGTTAGAGATCATTTTTTTAAAGATATATTTATTACTGGATTCTAGGGGCGACATTAGTTTCCAGGAGTGAAATTCAGGGTGTTAGGGTTAGGGATGTTCTTGCAGTAGAGAAAATACTGCCGGGGTCTGGGGGTGGCACTAACCCTCTGGACTGAGAGCTAGAGTCTTGGGGTTTATCTTGACGTTAGTATTAAGTGAGTATGTCATTTTATAAGAAGAAAATGGAGAAAAAATCTGGAAAAAAGAAAAACCACCTGGGTTTAGCTGTGGTGCTAGTCCCCAGACTTAGAATTAGTGTTTTAGAGTTAATATACATAGTCTTATGGTCACAGAGTAAGTACACAATGAGTGTATTATGACTTGGAATATTAAAAACATGTATTTTCGTACCCAGGAGCGCTGAGTCAGCGGGCGCTTACACAAAGTGTGGGGGATTTATGATCGCCCGGTTGCATGCTCTTATCCAATGTCTTCAAGGCTCGCCATCTATTGTGACAGCTCCAACACTGGATATTTTCTTCAGCCTTCGAGCTCAAGGTATTTACAATTCTCTGTTGCGGTACTCTGTGGACATCCTTAAACAAAGGAAGCTCGATTTACGAGTGTACCACATACCTGGGAACCTCAACACAATTGCTGATGCCCTGTCTCGTCGCATATTCCATCTCATCCCCACCAACATCACTTGCATTGAGTATGCACCTCCTCATGATTTGATGGAGGTGCTTCGCTCATGAATTCCTCCACTATACGAGCCAGGACTTCGACGCACTCTGCCTGGTCTCGTGAGAAACTAGAGCGCATGCGTGCTTATGCCCTTGGACATGCGTTAGCACCCTCCTCCAAGTTATCCTATTCCCTGCTTTAACATCCTACATAAATTTCTGCCGTATGCACGACTTCCCCGTGGAACCGACGGCTGATATTCTCAGCTTTTACACTGTCTATATGTGCCATCACATCAAACCGACGTCCGTAGCATCATACCTATCTGGCATCCAGAATGAGTTGGAGCCTGTTTACCCCAATATTCGCTCCATCTGCAGATCTGCGCTAGTACGGAAGACCCTTCTGGGTTGCAAGCGGCTACTTAAGTCAGAACCCACCCGCCGCATTCCATTGGAACTCCCACACCTGGAAGCCCTAGTGCAATCGCTAGGTCAATCTCCATCGTACGACCACTTACTTTTCCTTGCACAAATTACATCGGGCTTTTACGGCCTCAATCGCCTAGGAGAGCTCGTATGGCCTGACAATCGCAAGCTACAATCATATGCAAACGTCTCCATGCGACATAGTGTCGACCTCATCATCGACCAGTACAGCTACCACCTACCTGGCCACAAGTCTGACCGTTCCTTTGAAGGCAACAGGATTGTCATTCAAGCCGTGAACGCAACCCACAATCCTGTTCTACTTTTCAAGAAATACTTGCAAGCTCGAGACTCCCTCTTCCCTGGCAGACCCGAACTTTGGCTGAAAGCCGACGGTTCCATTCCGCAAAGGAGGTGGTTCATAGACCTCCTCCATCACTTCTTACCCGATGGCATATCCGGTCATTCTCTGCGGGCTGGCGGCGCTCTCGCTCTCGCCCTAGCTGGTGTACCCCCCGATAGAATTCAGGACGCTGGGCGGTGGACTTCGGACACGTTCAGACTGTATATCCGCAAGCACCCCATCCTCCTTCAAAGTCTTATATGGGGGCGCCCAGTTCATCAAAGACCAAATCCATCAATGCATTGACACATCACCATCACATCCCACACTCACATTTCTCACTCATATACATCTTTTACCGTTTCCGCCGTCAATGCATCCTCACCCGGCTCCCCTCATCGCGGGAGTCGCGGTTTTTATCTTCTAAATCGAGCTGGCTTGTGGGACTCAAGACATGTTGATTAGTCGGCGTTTAAAGATATCTTTAAGCTCGTCTAATCGACGTGATCGCTGTCAATCCCAGCGTCAACGCCATCGCTCTTTCATCTGCATCCCGCTCGTGCTACTGCTGTCTCAGGACGGCTTGCAGGGCATCGGGTGACGCGACTCCATGGCAGTGCTCAGGCCCCATGACTCGTTACCTTTTTGGGTGAGTAAAAGGCTTTAGATATATGTCTCACTACCGGTACTGACCTTATACAGAGGCGCGAGGAAGCCCCAGCATCTTCACTCGAGTGCTGACTTCCTCCGCCAGGTATTGTGCACCACTCCTTTCCTGACTCGAGTGCTGACTTCCTCCACCAGTCTCCAGATATAATCGCCGTTTACCCACCCACATGCCTCCCTTAAGTCCTCTTTTATTTCCTTTGATCTCTCTTCACTTATTAACTCGTTCTTTGATGTAATACCATTCACTTTATTTCATCTTTGATCACTGTATTTTCTTTCTCCGTTTCAATCTCATTTTTAATAATTGTACCCATTTCTCTCGTCCCCTATGCTCTGTCTTTTCGTTCTTCTTTTCGTTCACTTCTTTAACTGATTTTACGACTGCCATTTTGCGTACTTTTCCTTTATTGTATATGTACATGTATTTCCGTTCGCGTCACCGTTTCCGCCGTCAATGCATCCTCACCCGGCTCCCCTCATCGCGGGAGTCGCGGTTTTTATCTGCTAAATCGAGCTGGCTTGTGGGACTAATAGTCCGGTTCTCAGTCTGCATAGGGTCCATCCCTCTCATATCCAGGGTCCGCCCTCATCGTACTCACCAATCCATTCTGGTGAGATAGCCTCCGCATACGTGCCATTAATGGCGCCGCTTACTAATCCATCGATATTTAATCCAAGGGAGCACGAGTTTCACCTTGTGACGGCGAGAGTCACGACGGAGGCAAAGACGAAAGAGGAGCGAGGACAAACAAGTAATAACAAAGGAATTCTATCACTGGCGTTGACTGTGCGAGGAACCTACAACTGTTCCTCGTTCGTTATATACATGTAAGTAATAAACTACTAGAATATTCGTGAAATAATTGATTTGTAAATCTGAGACGAAACTTAGTAATTACTACTCTTAACCTTTGATGTGTCACACATGTGATGTGACCATCACACACCTCACGTTCTGACACTCGCTCCCTTGGTAGGTTTACTCCCTGTAAATTTATTCACTTTCTGACACTCTCACAGCTGTTCAGTTCAATTTTTGTCACCCACCCTCCCTGTCCCCGTTGTATCTCTGGATTGGTATTATTTCCCCATGTTTATCTAAACTTGTTGCTTCAATTAATTTTGAGGTCTTCACATCTACTAGTTACCATGTATCTTTCTTTTTCTCACCTCTCCACAAATGTATTCAGACACTGCCGCTGATTTCAGGACAGTGCCGTGTTCTCCTAACTCTACTTCCCCGTGAGGACTATACCGAATGGCTGGCCGGATGAATAGAGTCGTTTATTGCAGAAGATGATGTGTCTCCTTCGTCCATCACCATCGGTTCAAGTCGCCGACTATGATCTACTCTATTACACGCCACTCAGATTAGATCCTGTGGACTCTGCGTAGAAATGCGTAGACTTCCTTCAATCTCCGCAACAACCTCCATCTGATCTTCGTCCGAGTTAAAGTGAGCCTCCCTTTCCCATCTATCCGCTCTATATACCCGCTTTAGCTCTCATTGACATTCATCCTCAGGAAGCCCACACAATCGGCAGCTCTCTCCCCGTGATCTTTGTTAGCACATCCACCCATATCCCAGAGCTCGTCATGCAACATGAGCTCTAAATCATCTTGGCGCTGGATGGCATAATATCCACTGAAAACCAGAGCATACGTCCCTTCGTTTAGTTATTTCTGTTGTGTCCAGATATTGATGCAATGCAGTGTGGACTCGTAGGTTCTCCATGAACATACACGTCCCGATTTCGTGCGTGATCAGGTTATTTGCGGAATCGATTTTTGATTGATACTCGGTTGTAGCTATTCCGGATTTTTATCTGCTGTTCAGTGCGTATTTTTCTTCCTTTACTTGGCGTTTCGATGCTGAGATTAAAAATATTGCTTTTTTTGAAGACACGATAACCACGCTGCACACAAGACGTCCGCATCGAACTTCATGGGTGTTATTCGCGAATATAATCGAGGTTGCAAATCAATCTTATTGTTGAACCTATAGTATGAATGTATTCCCTTAAATTCGGTCCTTCGTAGCTCGATTCTATCCATTGCCTTCATCTTTCTCCCTGTTTATTATATTTGATGCATTCCACTAACAATATCCTCTCCAGCCAGGACTCGCGCTGCACAATCCCTAATCCAAACCAGAAGAGTATGCCATCTATCGAAATATCAATACGACGCCTCAATATATCGTTACATAATGCTTCCTACTACGGGGGCGAGAACGACGTTGCAGGGGTACTTTATGAGTTTCGTAGTCGGGGAAGAACACGCTTGGTTATGAGCCTACAATGGGATATGGGAAGATATGATCTGTCCGAGTCGGTGGACCCGTTGCTCTACCTACCTTGCAGAGAATGTGAGTTAAATGGAGGTGAGTGCATTTCTTTTGTTGCATTTTTGGATTGTTTCGTTATTTTTCGTCTCCCTCTTGTACGTCCCTTCTTTCTCATTCTTTTCTTTTCTTATCATCTTGTTTCTTATCTTTCCGCCGTTTCCCCACCCGTTCCTCTCCATCCCTGCATCATTTCATTTTTTTTCTTTCCCTCAAACCTTTTCTTTCCTTCCCTTCTTCGCTTCCTACGCTCCATCCTTTAATTCTCTTCATTAACGCGAATCCTGATATTGAGCATACTTCGCAGATACTACACAACCTTCAAACCTACATCACGACGATCCCATCCCATTTCATTCTAACCCAATCCAATCAACCAGCGAGACCGTCAGAACTCAAACCCCTTATCCCTTGCGAGCTGATATAACTTTATTTGAGACCCAACCGACTACACATTGCATCGCAAATTCCAATTTATTCCACTCGCATTCTCCTGAATTCTTACTTTAGCCCTGATAATTATATTCATCCTACAGACTGGCACACCACGATGACTTTAACGTGCAAAGAAGCTAGGCTCATCTTGGGACAATCGAACAAGCACGTCGATGAGGAATGCCGTGAGGTGCTATGCGGCGTTAAGTGTGCAAGTTCCATTTGTTCAGGCTTGTAGGTAGAAGCCGTCAATGTAAGTATTCCTATGACGCGTCGATAATATAAAGGCATGATGACATATAAATATGTACATGAGGGTCTTGAAATTCCAATCGAGTAAATATGCGCAACGACAGTCGGCGAAGTCGGAGGTAGCCACGACCCCGTCGTCAGTGATGCAGGCCGTTCATTATTGGATGATTTCGTGGACACTGCGGATATTAGGTGTCTGGATTGATGATATGAAAAGAGGCACTTACCTGAATGCTAGTAAACGACGATGAAGGGGGCATGGATGCTTGTTGGTGACATCGCTCACCATTGCACACCACTGACCGGTGTGCAGCAGAAGAGCCTCAGCTACACCATCGAGCTGGCTTTCATCTAATAGTAGTCAGGTAAGCACAACATTCGTCTTCGTCCCGTTTCTGATTCCTAACAATGTATCTCTACAGAGTGTGTCACGAGCTCAAGGCATCCGTCGCCGACCGCTATCGCGGCTGGTTGCTTGACAATTATTCCTTATGTCGGTACCGTTACCATTGACACGTCATAGACCATGCTATCATCGTAACGCTCAATGACATCCCGCCTTCATCGCCGGCCACTGCGCCGTTGATAGCCAAGATCCATAGCCCTCTTCAGTACGTCTGTTCTATAAAGTTTACGTCTTCGATGACAACTGACGAGCGTAATCCAGCCCAGCATCTACTTTAGACTCCGGCATCCTATCGCGGGACACAGTTGTCGTCGCAGTGTTATTCGTTGCCCGTGCTCGATAGCGAAGATCCATAACCCGCTTCAGTACGTCCGTTCCATAACGGTTACGTCTTCGACGACAACAGACGCACGAACGTACATCAGTGCCCAGCATCGACTTTAGACTCTAGCATCTCGGCGCGGAGCACAGGATATTCGCCGGTCGTATGACTATCCATCGTATGCCCTCTGCTTCGTCATTCCTTTCGTAGATAACGCCGTCCTATGGTATCCTGTAAGCCGTCAGTCAAAATATGATATAGGTGTTCAACTCTAAGCACTTACCCCAGTCAGAATTGACCCCTAAACGATGTAGAAACATCCTCCCCAGCACCGCAACTTCTTTGTCTACGTCTACGCAACGCGGCCCTTCGCTTTCGAGATGCCATCAACCCAGCCGTCAACCATCCCATCCCATCTTCCCGGTCTTCTCAACACAGCAGCACTCCAAATCCTAATCCTTCTCGCCCGCTTTCATTTCAATCCCTAGCATTCCTGTTCGTGCGCGCATGTCACGCCAATGGATTCCGGCTCAGCACCGTCTCGTATACAGTACGAAGGCTAGCACGATCTTGAGAAAAGTGGGAGCGAGATGCAAAGCCTTCCTCGGATTAGGGACGGACATAGATTCGAGGATGAGGTTGGACTGCGTGGAGATCCTTAGAATGGGGATGTTAGGCTTCGGAAGGTTGGAATTTGTATTGTTATTGAACGCGAATGCGACTTGGTATTGGTATTATGCGAATACGAAATCGGTTTGACCTGAAGTAGACATCTGGGCGATAAACGGCAAATAAGATGCAGAGCCTTCAAAGCTGAACCTGAAAGAGGTGAATTTCTGCTTCGTGATGATCAATTGGAATAGTAATTTGGTCGTCCCCAGGCTTGTGACGTCGCATAGTCGAGTAGAGTCTGTTAAATATGATGAGTATTTCGACTTTAAGCATATAAATGAGTTAAATGAAGGATGTGAATAAAGGAAGGAAGATAAGAAAGCAAAGAAATGTACTCACATCCCGATCTTCGCAACCTGTGTAATAGCGACTCAATCACCAAGGCCCTTAAGCTTGCTCATACCACACCAAACCATCAACAACCTGAGATCGACTCTGTTTGCATCAAACCACGCCGCCATACATGTTCACCGCCTGCAACCTATTACAATTCACATTATCGAACACGCCACGCAGATTAGTATAAATACCGCCATCGTTGTATTGAAGCGGACGTACATACTCGAGTACCGTGTGGACATGGGTGTAGCTTGAATAGGATCGGAGAGAGGGGTGGATCCTGGAGATTTATCTAAGTAACTTGCAGTGTGAGAGGAGAAGAAAGATAGAAAGTGCGAGAACGAAGGGGTTAAATAACGAATGGAATAGCGATATGATGAGAGCAAGTGATAGAAAGAATGGTAATGAGAAAACATACTGTAATCTCTGGACGCTATCGCGGCATTCAATCACAGTCGTGGATACGTATTTTTAATTTCCGTTCTGTGTTTCATATCTCTCTGCGTGTCTTGCTATTGCATTCGAGACCTTGATGCTAACCGCTCTGCAACGCAACACGTCGTACTGGACGTCATCAATAACCCCATCATAGCGCATAGTGGAAGGCAGAGAGCAAGATCTGTACGCCGTAATATAAAGTGGTCTATCACACACCACTTCTCGTTAGCGGAAATACAGAAAACCATAATGAACAGATGTACCAATCAAGATATCTGCCTTCCCACTACCTCCACCAAAGAGACAATGTAATGATAATTTGCGAATTGCGAGACGAAAGTGGACGGTGCGATAAAGGATGGCGGAGGGTTAGCTTGACCTGTTGTCGAGGAGGGCGAGTATGAGATGAACCGGGCTTGCAACAGTGTTTTGGCGAGACTTACAGTGAGTGAAAAATTGGCTGCATAATATATAGACCAAAGCTGAAGAAGTTAATGGTATCGTTAGCATAATCAAAGAGACGAAGCGGTAATAGACGTACTAGGACAGTGCCGTAACCACTGACAGCGTCAGCGAGGAAAGAAACGAATCAAGCGGCAGACTTAAAATAATTGAGGTCCGAAGAGAATTGGAAAATAGCGACAGGGCTGCTGAATGATGAGAGCATCCACTCGTTCTGCTTCGAGCGGTGGAGCGTGGAAGGCAACCGGCGATGTACACCTCAGCTAGCTAGCTGTCCTATTAGACGGTGCAACGCGTTAGTCGATGATATTACAGCAGCAGGATGTGTGTGAGACATACCGTTGATGTGATATCTAGCTTGAGGTATGGTTTTTTTTCTTTGTCTCCATTTCATGCCCGCTGATAATTGAGTAATTGTTAGCTATGACTATGCCTTTGGCCACCTATTATTGGGGATGCACCATTCGTGTGCGTACTATTCGCCGCGCCGCACGCTATCTGCAGGAGTCGTCACGGTTTTGCTGATACGCGGTTGCGGCCGCCGAAGCTTGTTCCTCATAAAGTACGTGGTGACAGTCTTTCCCTTTATTTCCTATATTTAAACTTATTTTTTAATAATTTGATAGAGTCGATAACCGAGCTGCGGTGCCAGGCCTCCGCATGAAACCCCGTGTACGACAGGCGGACTATTCGCAGATATAGAGAGTGTTCTCAAGACACTTATGTGGTAGAGTTATTCTTATCTTCGTTCTTTCATACTCTTAACGTTCTCTTAGTCCTTTACTTGACTACCTCGATATCTCCCGAAAAAGAAACAGAAACATCAAATCGGCACTACATATCAAGATATCCATTTTCTTCCTGAAGATGCCACTGATGATTCCCAGGCTAATACTGACTCATGTGGTGCGTTTTTTATAGTTAAATTTGGAGAAATGGAACTGTTGATGTATCAGAAACAAAATTCGCCGCCGGGCTTTATTGGTAGTGTTTGGAATGAGAAAGTATTATTGCGTACTTTGACTGATAACAGCGATGATCTAGATGTGCGTAACTTTATTTCGTTCTTTCTCTTTCCTCTCTTTTTCATTTCCTAGGATCTCTATTCTTGCTGCTTTATTTCGTTCCTTCATGATACTGATATACTTCTAATTAAATATTGATTAGACATCGGGTCCATTACTCATCCCTGGAAATTGGCGTCCCATCCCTTCTCCAACGGACGACGGTACACCTTCTAGATCCTCGACGCGAGATTTCAAGCCGCATCCAAACAATGTCAGATCCTCTTCAATTACAGCCAGTATTCGCATCTGACGACAATATAAATTCAATTTCTCGAGTCCTCACCTCACCTCACCTCCATCTCCATTCCCTCAACTGCCACACCAATATATGACCAAGAACAAATTGCGCTTTACCTCCAGGTAGCGTATGTTTTCCTGTATACGACTCCTACCAAGCAGAGATAAATAGCCTCAGATAGGGATACGAATTGACGTTTAACCGCGTGCACTCGTATTCTCTTCTTGAGGATGCGATTGGGGATGCGGGGACGGGAGCTGGGAGAGGAAGGTTGAGAGGGCCGTTGTTCGGGATTGAGCGGCAGCGAGGTAATGCGATTCTAACACTTACATACTCGCCTTGTCTTTTGTCTTTCGCCTTTCGAAGCCAAGATCACATACACATACATACATTGTAGTCTCAAGCTACTGTGTAATTGTACACTTCAGACCTTTCTCTTTTATTCCATAATAAATGACATTCCCTGAATGAGCATCGAATACTTATGAGAAATAGGTGCTGTTGAACTAGGTGTCTTCGTAAATAAATTGTCAAGATTTGGTTCGACAGAATCTCCTGCAGGTTTCAGTTTATACCAAAGAAAATCGGATTTAAAGGTTGGACTCCCGCGCTGACTTGCACAACGTCTTTATATGATTCTCGACACTGCTCAGATGGCTCGACGGGATATGTGTTTATCTTCTACTCTCTCAAAGCTATCTTAAATTTATTATAATCTCCCTAAAGCGACCTATCATGTACGTCTCCATGTATAACGAGAACTTCTATGACAAGCATTAACCTGTGAATACATATCCTGATAATCGTCCAATAAAAACAAATACAGCACAGCAAGTGAGAAACGACAGCGTAGAACGTGTCAGGAAGTTATGCGCATATAGACAACTGTCCATCTCATTGGAAGAATATGGTACAGGATGTGACGGATCTATCAAAAGTTGACACGCTCGAGGCAGTGGCTCAAGGCAGTGCCTGAGACGTGCCTGAGGCAGGACGAGCGCTGCTGAGTTCTCACCGTCGTGCATCTGCCCACCATATCTCATATCTCGTCTTGAAGGTCGGTTTCTGTCAATTAAGCCTTCGGGTGCATATTGGATTTGTTGCTAATGCAAAAACTCAGGGATTACAAGTGTTCTTATATTGAAATACATCACTCATGCTTAAGAAGTTGAAGACTGCGAGGCCTGATATCGCTCGGGCTACTAGTACCACCAACAATGTCGGAATAGAGGCAACACTTCCTACACTGCAGATACAACAACTTCAACCAGCTTCAAAGGCAACCAATCTCCCTGTTTTAAACACAGTGGATACTCTTTTGGGGATTTTGCAAGATGTAGGAAAACTCGTTGAACCTTTTCCGTACATAGAAGGCATAGTGGGAATTCTGAGGGGTGTCATAAAGATTCGACAGGTTAGTCTCTTTAATCAGAGATGCCAGGATACTGAAATTAATGGGACTCTAGGAAATGAAGGATGCCGAAGAATATTGCAAGGAAGTGCTAGATCATGTGCTGGACCTCTCTAATGAAATTCTTTTGAAACTTCAAAAGATATCAGAATTAATACAAAAGGATAGATTGGAACATGTCCAAAATGATTTGAAGGAGTATCATGGGTATGTTCTCATGAATAATGTTGTTATCTGTCCTAAATGATCACAATAGGTTTCTGAAGGAAGTACTGCATGATGTTGAAAAATACCTTCAAAGATATCAAGACCGAAATCGACTTGTTAAGTGGATCTATCGAAACACTGATATTATCAAGAAACTGGAGAAAAAAACGATAAGGTTTAAGGAGAAATATGAGGTATTTCATAATTAAATTAAGGGGTATATTAAGAAACTAATTATTGATTTATTAGAGCCGTGCTATATTTAATATTGCAATAATGGTCACTGCTCCTCAAAATAGGTATGATTTTTGTATAGTGACATGATGTTATTTTAATTGGTGATACAGTGTACCAAGCAATCCTCCACTTCCTTGGACTCCCATTCCAAATCCAGCTCCTATGTTTGGTAGAGGAAGTGAAATGGAGGATATGCTCTCTCATATGAGGGCCAACAAACCTCTTCGTATTGCCATTCTTGGTCCAGGGGGTATGGGGAAAACAACCCTAGCTCTTCATTTCCTTCATACACAAGTTGTTATGGAAGAATATCCCTCACAGCTTTTTATTTC
>KN837157.1:545515-555660 GCA_000827215.1 Sphaerobolus stellatus SS14
CAAGGATGGCAATACGAAGAGGCTTATTAGGCATTAGGTGAGAAAGCATATCCTTCAGTTCATTATCTCTTCCAAACATAGGAGCTGGGATTGGAATTGGAGTCCAAGGGGGTGGGAGAACAGGAGATATCCTAGTAGTGATTCTAGTCAGAAAATGCAAATTGAAAAGAGATATGACATACTTGGGAGGGTTATCAGCTGCAATCATCATTGCAATGTTGAGTATTGCATGTCTCTAATAATCCCGGAATCAGTATCTCAAATGTCTCACAATTAATACACAGTCATTTACATCATACTCATCCTTAAATTTCTTAACCTTTTTCTCAATCTTCTTGATAGCATCAGGCTTTCGATATGCCCACTTGATAAGTTTGGATCGGTTTTGGTAGTCTTGATGATACTGTTTAAGATCAGAGTACACTTCCCTCAAAAGCCTTTTGTGATTATTAAGAATAATATTTAATTGTCAAGATAATGACATACTGATGGTACTTCATCAAGTCATTTCGAAAAGGCTCCAATCGGTCCTTTCCAGCTGAGAGAGATATTGCTTGAAGTTGGGAGAGAATGTCACTGGACATGTCTAGCACATCATCTAACATTTCCTTGCAATACTCCTCTTTATCTTTCATTTCCTACACCTATTTTAACCCTGCCTCACAGCTTAATAACATAAATTAAACCACAAACCTGGTGAATCTTGATTACTCCACTCAAAATTCCTGCTATGCCTTCTATGTAAGGGACATCTTTAACAAGCTTTCCTACATCCTGTAGAATAGCCAGGACAGTGTCTGCTGCATCTACAACAGGGATGGTGCTGGACATTGAATTTCTGGGCTGTAATGCACCCGGTATTTCCGTTGTAGGGATTGCAGCCTGTCTTCCAATATTGATGGCTTGAGCGATACCATGGCCGAGTCGAGCCGGAGTGTTTAACTTCTCAGACATCGACAAATTCAAACAGAATATCCTTAAATATGAATGATGAAAATAGGGTCTAGGTGCACAACTACGATAAAAGCATACCTTTACTGCGAAATGTGGGGGGGACGGTGTGGATGAAGAGGGCACAACGGTGAGAACTGATCAGCCAGCGCGTTACGTCCTTACAGCCGTGCCAGCACATTGACAGCTCTCCCACACATGTATTCTTACCATCAAATGAGCTGGAGAGTTATCAATACACTACACACAGCTTCTTGGTAACATTTTCCCGCTGTCAACGACATATGTCACCTGTCAATTCATATCCCAGAATAGATATTCACAATTAATATATATCGTTATAATTTTTATTTAAAAGCGCATACTAATACGTCGAGAGGGTAAGGTGTTTAGATCTGTAGATTTACTGCTGTCAAGAGTTACTGATAAAGTGATATAAGAGAAGTTGAGCTGCCGGCAGTGCAACTCAAATTCGGGTTCAACCAGTGCAACGTGCCAAGTGATTCAGTGGGAATCAATTCGGTAAATGCAGACAACGAGCCCAATTGCGTTCCGTATATTTGATGCTATTATGCAGTGATCAGTCTATAACATAATTTATCATGGAATGGAAAATCCTCTACCACACGAGTAGCGTAACCAAGTAAACGTTGTCAGCTTTAGAAGCGCATGTTCGTCTAGCAGTCCGTCAGTCAGGCAGACCTCAAAAGGTGAAAGGGAAAGAGGTAAGTAATAATAACGTCACCGAAATCAAATGAATCGGCTTACCCGGGTCATTCCCTATCTTCTTCCACCGCCTCATACCTAGCAACGACGCTTCATCCCTCCTCGCCCCTGCCGCTCCAGCCTCCGCGTTAACAGTTTCGAAGACGTGCGCGACCTCGAGCGTAGATGAGTGAAGACGTCCTTGAGGCGACGAGTGATTAGAATCGGTGCGAAAGTTGAGGTAATAGAGACAGAGACGAGGTCTGGACTTGTGGCTTGAATCTATATTGTCGTGAAATGCGACTGTGAATACCAGTTGGAATGACGTAGAATGAAGCTGCAGATTAAAAAAATTGAGGGCCTAGGATTTATGAGTTGCCAGTAACGAAAGCTTTGGAGAAGCAGTGGATCTGGGCGAGTGTTCGCCAATTTTGAGTAACAATACCTCGGCTTAGTCAATATTGAATGCCGTTATAATATTCACGAGAAAAATTACGGCGGTTGATTCGGTTTCTGATGCACCGATAATTCCCGTCCTCTAGCTCCAAATCCTCAGCACGTTGATGCTGTTGGAATGCGAAGTCGGATTGACAAGTGGATGTCGAGCCCGGTTACAGATTATAGGAAGACAGAGATTTCGAACTGAACATTGAGTAGGTTTAGCGTCGTGCTGAACGATTCCGATAGATTGGGAAAAATAAGGGACCAGCTTCCATGCAGCGTCTGTGAAAGAGAGTGAGTATTTCGAGATTAATATTTAGAGAGAAATGCAAAGGAAAGGGTGTGAAGGAAGCAAAGAGACGGGTGAATGTAAGGATGCACGAATGCATTCACAGTCCAGATCCTCACAACGGATGTAATAACGGCTGTACCAACAGAGTACTTGGCCATAACAAGCTTCCAGCAACAGCCGAAGAATGACTTCGACTCTGTTCGCATCACATGCGAAAGACTCTAACAGAATTGTACTAAGATAGCGTAAGGATATGGCCAGAATGGCAATGAGAATAAATCGTACCAAGGATTCTAAAGGAAAGATCACATATGGACGTCTGCTGTCATCGCCAATAGACGGCCCGATACATGGGGTTGTTTGCGGATGTCTGGTAGCTCAGTCTTTGGCCCTATGAAATACAACCGAGTTAGCTCAAACGTGCACGGAAGATAAACAAAAGATGCACCATGTCTGAGGAAGCTGCGGCCATCTCAATTGTGTATCAGCAAAACCGACGCCTGCAGACAACATGCGTACGCACAACTTCAGGGTGCGTCTACAGGCATAGGGGACATCAATTATCTATTACTCCACCATCCGCCTGAATAAATGGAGACAGAAAGGAACACGTACCTCAGCCACATGAACCCATTCAGCCTCACATGGTCCGACGTCGACGAGATGGTTTGAGGTTGATGATACGTGAAGAGTTTGAAGACGTTGATGATGTGGCAAAAGCGGTTGATGTTGAAAAAGGATTGTTGGGGAGAGGGTTAAAAGTGGGTGGTGGAAGAGGCATGGAACGATGCATGGGGAAGTTGCTTGAGACGATACGATGAAAGGTTCGACATGGATGAAGGACGTTGACGCGTTGTTAGACGACATATAGCAGATCGAAGCTAAATCACTTCGATATTCCATCTACTTGAATGAGTAGTCAGATAGGTTCTCATATGAGGGCGCTGAAGCACGGAACGAAGCGGACGTCTTCTGCAACGACGTTAACTAAGGATAATCAATGAAGTAAGAGCTTACGGATGATAACTGTGCATATAGTCGACATGTATAAGTACGATAGAGTAGGTTCTTTCTGCGCTAGGATGTGAGATGTAGAGTCCAAGAGATGACATGGGTTCGAATCCGTTCATTGACTAGAATGCATCAGTTGGTATGCGAAACGTAAATATATGAAATAGACGTACTTTAGTACAGTAATAAGTCATAGTCAAGCAACCGGCTGTGACGGATGCCTTGCTGAGCTCGAGCCTCGTACACGCTGCAGACATAAGTACGTCGTTAGCAAACAGTAACGGGACAAGGATGAATACTGTACCTACCGGAATAATATTATTAGATGAAAGCGAGCGAGGTGGTGTAGCTGAGGCCCTGCCATGTATACTGGACACTGGCCAGCGGCATGCAATGGTGTGCGGTGTTGAGCGAGAATCGCGGGAAGCAGCCCGGGCTGGCCGAAGCAGCGTGAGCGAAGCATCCACCCGCACTTCGTCGTCGTTTACGAAACGTCATCTTCGAGGAGGGTACAGGTCATCGTACCCTCACTATGACCTACGGCGAGGACGAGCCCTTAGAGCCCACTGCCCACACGCCTCCAATCACGACCAATCCCAATCCAATAATACACCCGAGCCCATCAACCGCCCCACGACCTCGCATCACTGATCCCGCAATACGCCCCAACCTGCAGATCACCCCTAATATAGCCGCGGTCCCACAGCCCCGGCGATCACAACACAACAAGGCCCCTACGATCGCCGCTGTCCTATCCAGCGAATCTGAGGCCAGGGAAGCCGAGGCCAAGGCTCTAAACAACGACTGGGCGACAAACTCCAAGGAGGCGACTTTCCTCGCAGTTGACATGGATGGATACCTCGCCTCCCTTGATGACCACATCGCCCTCATGGCCACCGCACCTGACCTTCCCAGGAACTTTAAGGAGGCTATGCTACAGCCTGCTACATGGAAACCTGCAATGGACGCTGAAATGCAGATGATGAGTGACCGAGGGGTATTCAAATCTGTATTTCCCCCCATTGGTGCCCAGATCCTACCCTCCATGTAGAAATACACCCACAAATACGACACTGACGGGAATGTCATTGGCAACAAAGCCCGATTCATAATTGACGGATCACGCCAAGAAACCGAGAAGGCTCTGCAATACGCTGCAGTCGTCCACCTTGAGTCATTCAGGATTACTGCCGCCATAGCGGCGTCCCTGGGACTCAAGATCTGGCAGATAGACTTTATTGCCGCATATCTAAACAGCGACAACCCTGTTGAGACCTATGTACGCCCGGCTCCTGGATACTTCGGTCCAGGGGAGGAAGACATGGTATGGCTGGCCCTCAGATCCATCTATGGACTCCCACCTTCTGGAGGCGCTTGGCAGAAGGACCTTACAGGCGCATATAAGGAGCTAGGATACTACAAATCCCTCGCCGACTCATGTGTTCACTCAAGGACCATCAATGGTGAATACACACTCACCAGCACATACACAGATGACATGTTTGGCACATCTACAACCACTGATGGAGCTGCACTAGCAAAGGAGGAGCTAGCTAGCTGTTTTGACCTTAAGGATCAAGGGGAGCTGTGCATGATATTGGGAATCAAAATAGAACAGGATGGGAAGACTGGTGCGATATCGCTATCGCAACATGTGTACCTGGAGGATATGTTGAAGAAGTACGGGATGGAGAACTGCAAGCCGAAATACACGCCGCTGCCACTTGGACTAATCCTGACCAAGGATGACTGCCCGAAGAACGACCAGGAACACAATTTCATGAAGAGCAAGCCCTTTAGCGAGATTGTCAGATCACTACAATGGGCCGCAAACGCCACACGTCTCGATCTAGCGGAACCTACCAACAAGATCTCCAGCTACCTGTCCAATCCCGGCCCCAAGCACTGGCAAGCCACGCTGCATATACTTGCATACATCAGCACCACCCTTGACTTCAAAATCACCTACATGAAGGGCGGCTCACTCAAGCCCTACGGACATGTGGACGCAGACTACAGCGGACATCTGGACTCTCGACGCTCGACATCTGGGTACGTATTCATGCTAGCTGGCGGACCCGTCTCTTGGAGCTCGAAACACCAACCAACAGTGGCACTGTCTACCACAGAGGCCGAATACATGTTGCACACACATGCTGCTCAACAGGCAGTGTGGATGTACTCTTTCATGAATGAAATTGGACTCCCACAAGATTTTCCTGCCCAACTCTATGGCGACAATGTGTCCGCCATTGCCTTGGCTCAGAATCCTGTTGGCCATGCTCGCGCCAAACACATTGACATCAAGTATCACTATATTCGCGAACGCGTACAAGACGGCCAGATCAACATCCAATATGTGCCGTCTGCTGAGAACCTCGCTGACATCTTCACAAAATCCCTCCCTTGCCCTGCACATGAGAAGATCATCAGCGCACTCGGGTTGAACGACTAGACGATACCACTAGCCAAGGGGAGTGTTGAAGTATATGCCTAGGATACCGACTGGCGGGACAGCGCGTACTCGCGCCTCTTTTACTTCCGCTTCTATTTCTCTTACTCATATGGACTCTCGTAGTTTACTTGTATGCGTCGGAGATCCATTTATTTTCACCCCTGTTATAAGACTCGTTTTACTTTCCCAGGATACCTTAGTTGTCACCACTTCGTGTTGGACACTAAGGTATGCCTGTTTTATTATTACACTTATATTCACTTTACTTATCATGTATTTAGTTACGCTTTTATAGGTACTTATACATGAGTTGTCACCACTTCGTGTTGGACGCTAAGTTACACTTTTATACCTCTGCCTCGGCGCCATGCGCCTGCTGGTTCTTTGACCTCCACGGCATGCGTCATCTGTTCCTCCACCCGCCAGGCTTATTTGTGCGCCACATGCATGCATGCGGCCGCCATTGCTCTTTAATATATTTTACATAGTGGAGCTGTTGGATTGAATAATAATAATATAATGTCATTGTTAGGATGAGGCTTAATACAACTACTATGGCTGCAGGGCAGCATATATGCAGCGGTCTGGGACCGCCTACATTTACTTCCGTTTTTACTACTCATTTATGACTCACACTATTAAACGGACACACGTAGATTACATGTACACGGCGGGACTCCATATATTCGTATCCCGCCGCTTATAAGCTTTTTATTCTTCTGTTGAGGCTCCCTACGTTGTCACTCACTGCCGTGTCTGACTACTAGGTGAGCCCAACACTTTATTGCTTTCATTTATATTACATTCTAATCCTGTATTTAGTTCTATCTACCTACAGGTATACATTAACGACGTTGTCACTCACTGCCGTGTCTGACTGCTAGTTCTATCTACTTACAGGTTATGAGCCCTGAAAGTGCACTGAATGAAGAGACACAAATCAAAACCGTGAAACCCAAAACACACACAGCCATGTCCAGCACGACATCATCCGGTCCTCCCACTTTCCCAGATGTGGAAAGATTCACCGGATCAAACTTCTCGACGTGGAGTATGAGAATCAGGATTGCAGCGAACATATGAGGCGCAGGTGGATACATAGACGGATCCATCCAGAAACCTGATATCAATACTACCAGTGAGACGTTATCCCCTGGCAACCCAAAACCTACTCCCACTCCGGAACCTACCCAGTGGGACGACGAAAACCCCTCATGAAAAGAGTGGACCACACATGATGCATGGACAATGGGCTTGATATACTACAATATTGAGAACCCAATCGGGCTTGGCACTGCAGACTGGTCAAAATTTTCCAGAGTGGAAAATGGTCAGGAAAATGGCAGGATTTGAGTGCATCTTCCAAACATTTTCCAGACCTTGGAAAATATCTGGGATTTGTTTGGAAAATATCTGGGATTTGTTTGGAAAATACCTTCAAAGCTGGATTATGTCAGAAAAATTATGGGAGAAAGTCATATTCCAGGCATTTTCCAATGCATACAAGCTCTACGACAAACACTCGGGGACGATTGTTAAGGCTCAAAACATTATATTTGAAGAAGGATCGGGACACAGGACCCTTACAACAAACCTACCAAATGTGGAGGAACTTCCTGACGATGGGGAACTGGTCATCCCAGGTATCACTCCAGAACCTACCATAAGCGGAAACCCTCTTGTGATTCACCCTCGACAACCCCTGGCTCCTCAACCACGCGAGTCAGATCCGCCACTCCATCAGCCACAACCACAGATCCCTCAGATCTCATCATTCCCTGTGCCTGGCCCGACGCCAATCCACCAATCACAACCAGAGAACCCTGTCATTGACACCTCGCTTCTAAACCGCAAACCAAGCCTACCCGAAAACGAGGCGCCAGGTCCAAGCAGGTCCAATCGCGTTCAAGAACCAAGCTCCGCGGCAACTGAGAAGATAGAATCTGAGGCGCGTGAGCTGGCTGCAAAGAAGCTCAACCATGAATGGGCGACAGACAAGAAAGCCCCAAAAGGACTTCTAGCGAGGACCGATGGCGACGGTTTCATGCCAACATTGGAATCCCACCTTGTCCTGATGGCACAGGACGACAGCCTACCCAGAGGCTATTGCGATGTGATGTCCCGACCCGAGTGGCATGCGGCGATTGAGAAAGAGATGGGGAATATGAAGGAGAAGGAGGTTTTTAAGGCAGTGGACCCTCCCACAGACGCAAATGTGCTACCGGGACTATGGGTATATGCCAACAAATACGATGGGAATGGGACGATCATCGGGCGTAAGGCTAGGTTTGTAGCCGGCGGCCACAAGCAGCAAAAGGGGATTGATTATGGCGAAACTTAGGTGTCTGTTGTCAGACTGGAATCCCTGCGCATCAATGCGGCGATCACTGCCGAACGCAATCTACACACCTGGCAGATCGACTTCGTCGCCGCATACCTCAATAGCATCAACAAGAACTATGACACCTACATCAACCCCCCTAAGGAGTTCCTCGCGCCGGGGGAGGAGAGCAAGGTATGGCTGGCGTGCCGTAACCTATATGGAGCTGTGGATGCAGGACACATCTGGCACGAGGATCTATCAGAAAGCTATGTGGGTCTTGGGTATTACAAATCCCGAGCAGACCCATGCATTCACTCCAGAACTATAAATGGTGAGTACACATTGACTAGCACATATACTGATGACGTATTCAGCGCATCTTCAACAGATCAGGAAGCGAAATTGGCGAAAGAAGAATTATCGCAATGTTATGAGTTGAAGGATGCGGGGGAGTTGGAAAGGGTTATTGGGATCAAGATAGAAAGGGATATGGAAAAAGGGACAGTTTCACTCTCGCAGCAGGCGTATTGGGAAGAGGTGTTGAAGAAGTTCGGGATGGACGACTGCAAACCGAAGCACACACCGCTACCCCCTGGGATCACGCTGACTGAGGCAGACTGCTCATTAACTGATGAGGACTGAACATACATGAAGGACAAGCCCGTATGCGAAGCCATAGGTTCCATATCCTGGGGTACAAACGCCACCAGGCCCGATCTCGCTTACTCTGTAAACATCGTCTCGAGATTTCAATCAAATCCAGGGCCGGCTCACTGGAAGGCTATATTACACATCTTGGCATACATCAAGGGAACACTGGACTACCGGATCACCTACACTAAAGGCAGGGAACTCAAACCACTTGTCCACGTTGACACCGACTATGGCCATGACCTCGACACTAGGAGATCCACTTCTGGATATGTATGCCTGATGGCCGGCGGGCCAGTATCTTGGAGCTCCAAACGCCAGCCGACTGTCGCGTTATCAACCACAGAAGCTGAATATATGGCCCTGACTCAGGCAGCACAACAGGTCATGTGGATGTATTCATTTATGAGTGAAGTTGGCTTACCACAGGAGATGCCGGCCACTATCTACGGCGACAACGCTGCCGCAAATGCCCTTAGTCGCAATGCTGGAGGTTACGCTCGCGCCAAACACATTGATATCCGCCACCACTACATCAGGGAACGCGTCCAGGAAGGCCAGATCAAGGTCGAATACGATGTGTCTGAAGAGAACCTTGCCGACGCATTTACGAAGTCGTTACCACGTCCAGCGCATGAGAGGATCACACGAGCACTCGGGCTCATCGCCTAGGAGTCGCATACACCTGGGGGAGTGTTAGGATGAGGCTTAATGCGACTACTATGGCTGCAGGGCAGCATATATGCAGCGGTCTGGGACCGCCTACATTTACTTCCGTTTTTACTACTCATTTATGACTCACGCTATTAAACAGACACACGTAGATTACATGTACACAGCAGGACTCCGTATATTCGTATCCCACCGCTTATAAGCTTTTTATTCTTCCGTCGAGGCTCCCTACGTTGTCACTCACTGCTGTGTCTGACTGCTAGGTGAGCCCGACACTTTATTGCTTTCATTTATATTACATTCTAATCCTGTATTTAGTTCTATCTACTTACAGGTATACATTAACGACGTTGTCACTCACTGCCGTGTCTGACTGCTGGTTCTATCTACTTACAGTCATTTATTTTCTTACATATTCCATGTTTGAGACATAGAAATTCAGCTGCATGAGATTTGATGAACAATGTCAGGTATCCGTGGATTCTGAAGCCCGCACAAGCAGCTTGGTCAGCTGCACCCACAGTCACCCAGCCACCCGCCGCGCCCCACCTCCAACTGCCTCGTTTCAGCAACTTCTGCTTCTTCAGCGCCAGAGCTTCTTCTTAATTTAGGAAAGAAATAATTTGTTTCTCTTTGATTTGAGA
>KN837158.1:66121-77608 GCA_000827215.1 Sphaerobolus stellatus SS14
TATCAGCCGCAGACAGCTCTTCTGCCCGCGCTCTCCTGTGACCACGGTGGTGACTCATCGTGGTCTATGTATTTATTTGTAGAACTACAAATAAATAGCGATTTTTGACTTCTAGTTCAAAATCCGTGGTACTGCCGTGCTGTCTGGCACGTTGAATACCAGATACAAATCACACAACGGGTTGTGTGATAAATATCAGAATTTTCGGTTTTTTGATAGTTCTAACCCATGGTACTTCCGCACAATGTAATTGCCCGTTGAATACCAAGTACTACCGTACAACTATGTTGTCCATTGAATACCGAACTTTCGGAGAAAGTTAAAAAAGATATAACAGTGGGTATATCTTATCACACCTAGACTAACTGAACTCTGGTATATTGAGTAGGTAGTACAAGTCGGTGTGGTTAAAAAGATATATGCCGGCGCCTAATGCGCCGGCATGCTAAATACAGCCGGTTGTGGACACATATGGTGTCCACACTAATAATAGCTACATCTTGTGATGTAGCGCATATAACTAATATATATTAGTTATTAGATATATACATTATAGTTAATATATATTAGTTATTAGATATATACATTATAGTTAATATATATATATATATATACTGATATACAGTAACAGAATGTCTCTGTTACAGCGGGAGCCCCGTGCAAGAGGTGCCATGCCCACAAACCATGAATGTAGTTGGCTAATGCTGAGCCTGAGTATGACCCGGCACATGCCGCCGTAAATGACAATAATAGCACCGTGTCGGCCGGGCACCGCCTGGATTCAGGGATGTCCCAGGTGTTGCAATAGACATGGAATGCCAGAAGTCCCGCGCCATAAGTTGACTTGGTCCCAGGGGCCCAGGAGGCGGCCAGAACCTGGAGTATTCTGGTCAATTCTGCTTCAGTCAGCCCTCCACCCGGGATGCGCGAGAATAGTGGTAGCCATTGCACCAGCCTATCCCGGGCAAGGCAATGCGGTCTCAGGGGGGACGAGCGAGGTGACAGTCCAGGTTGGTAAGGCTTAGGAGTGCTGGGATTATTGCCAGGAGCGCTCAGTGGGGCTAGGAAACGCGAACTCCCGCTGCTCCTTGAAGGTCTGTTCTGTGAAGACCCTTCTGGCGCAGGCGTTCCCAGGGATGTCGGCAATAAGCTTCCCAGCAGCGGTTGAGTATGCTCCTTCTCTGAGGAGCCGCCTCTCAGCCGGGGAAGGTTCTTCCTGAGAGTCGATGAGGAACTGTCTGAGCTCGGGGGGGAGGATGATGGGCGGGAGTAAGAGATCGGTGCCGGGATAAACACCCCGAGAAGGTCTATCAGCGGGGTTGAGGGCACTGCGGACGTATTCCGTGTGTATTGTCCCTGAGGCACCGAGCTGAAGTAGGTGGTCCTGGATCCGACGGAACACCAGGTTGATGGCCGGGTTGCGACTGCGTCCGTTCCACCACCCTTCAACGACTCCTTTGTTGTCGCCGAAGAGCTTGTAGTGCACGTTTGGGGTGTGGTGGGCAAGAATAGCTCGGGCCAGAAGCTCAAACCCTGCCGCTTCTGCCCAGCTGATGTCCCTTGTGCCTCCCTGGGTCTTCCATCCAGGGATGAGTCTCCACGCGCGCCATCTGCTGCCAATGGTAATCCCGATTCCGATGCCTGAACTGGCGTCAGAATAAGCCCTGAGGTCAATGAGAGGGACTGGCCTCGGGATGCTTCTAAAAACTCGGTTTTGGCCGAGGACTGTTGTCCACCAGCGCAGGTCATTGCTGAGTGCATGGGGGGCGTGCCGTGGAATGAAAGCACGATCACGGCAGTACCCCAGCATGGATTCCAGCTTGGTAAGCCGGGATCGCCCATCAGGCACGACCAAGCAGGTGTGGAGGAGCTTCCCGTAAAGGGATTGGACCTCCTGGAGTATGTGGGTGGGCCGTGCCTGCCATTCTTGAACTGCAAGTTTATACTTAGCCTGCTTCTTTGGTGTGAGCTCCATGATGAGTAACCGCAAGTCCCAGATGAACCCAATGTATGTGGGCTGAGTCGAGAAAGGAATGTCCTTGGACTTCTCCCATGGGATCCCGAGTGTCTGCAACACTTCCTCAATGTTCGCCATGCAGTAAGAGTACTTGGAGTCTTCTGCTGAGCAAGGTGAGGTAGACGCGAGGTCTTGGCATGGGAACTGGCAGTCCTCATCGAACTGTTCCAGCGATCCATCTTCGAACACCCGACCCCCGAACCAGAGGCGTCCCCCACTGCGATGTTCTCCTCTGGCCAGAATATCTTTTCTCCATTCCGCTCTCCGTCCATTGTACCCCATAATGTGCTCTCGTAGGATCCTGAAAAACACATGGTCATTGTCAGGGGACGCCTCCAGATTTCCGCCTGGAACCTTTCCGTCCGGAACTATCCCTTGCGTCAAGCACCCTCTGGAAGTGATTCCGCGCAGGATTCACCCTCAACACATTCGTCGACTCCTGTGGCCGGAGAGTGGGAGGTTTGGTTGGAGACAATGGTCGTCTGGTGGAGGATATATGCGCATATAGTCATAGCGCATGAGTGATGGGTTGTTTAGCGCCGGTCGGCTTAGGGATTGTTTCCATTGTTTCTCCGTTCGCTTCCGCTTCCTTTGTTTTCCTTCTCATTGGTTCGTTTCCCCTTTCTTTATTGTTTCCGGTTCATCAGATCATTGTTCACTTTCCTTTCGGAGTTAGCATTCCCGTTTCCGGACAGTATATAGTGGGCTCACTCTGGCAGAGGCAATCCAAGTCTTTCTCTTTGGATTTCCCCTCTGCTAGGTGAGATTCCCTTGCGTGTATATATTTCATTTACTTATATATCTTTGGATTTCCCCTCTGCTAGCTCTGCGTGACGTCCGCTCGGCTTCGAGGGTTGCCCTTACAGTCATCCAGCCACTTTGCCAATGGCACCAGCCCCCTTGCTCGGCAAATGTCCGCTCCCGCGTCTGCCAGCTTGCCATATCCTCCTGCCGCCGGCGTCGCCCCGAAGCAGAGATAGCCGTCAATGCAAAAGGAGTCCGGGCTGACCCTGGTAACGGCCGCTGGCCACTGTGATGGGTGTAAGGGGATGATCTGGTAGGCTTCCACCACATCACGGACCGCCGCTTGGGAGCCGGGGGGTAGCCTAACAACCGTGAGACAAAAGGTGTCAAAGGTTCCCCAAGTGCATGGGAAATCGTCCGAGTTGATGCGGGAATTAATGGAGGGATTGGGGAACGAATAGGATGGCTCACATGGGAAGGATAGGTTTTGGATGTTCCGGAACTTGGAAATCCTCCCGGGCTTTGGAATGATGGATATCGGGGAAGACTGGAAAGGTCCGAGGCGGGCTTCCACTTCCAACTGGGAGAAAGGGCCCGCGTAGCGTCCCTTGTCAATTTCGGCTTTGACACTCTGAGCAAATACAGCGGCAAATTCCGCCACTGAGCTGCCATTGGGGGGTGCTTGTGTCTGAAGGATCCGAGGGAAGTTAAAAATGAAACCTTCCCGTAGTCCCTTGGGCACCATTTTGTACCTTTCCAACAACCCGAACTGAGTGAGGGAGCTCTCTCACGCCTCCGCATTATATACCACTCGCGCTTGGAAGACGAGGGCAGGATGCGAGTCCGTGCGACGACTTCCCACACCCAGAACATAGGTGCTTGTCGTCATGTCTTGAACTGGTGCATCCCATGTGACCTTGCCAACGGTAGCACAGAGGCTGTCCTGAGTGGAGGAACAGCTTCTTGTCTTGCCTCTTGGCCATTGTTGGATAGAGGCCGTCCCAGGTCCGGGTTGCACCACATTCGGCCACCTTGTGTTCGTGCCTCCCGAGACATACCGCGCAGGGTGGGTAGGCGTCCCCTGCACTGCTGCGAAAACCCCCCCTGGCTCCTGGGGGACCCTTTTCAGGGATGGCGTTATACCTGAGGCCGCTTTGGGGTGGGGATGCCCGTCCATGCATGAGGGCGTGTTTCGGGGGTATCAAGCTGCTCATGCAAAATTCCCACTATAAGGGAAGGATCAGTATATGGGACTGGCGGACGGCAGGAAGACGGGACAGGCAGCGGGCAACGGGTAACAGGCAACAGGCAACGGGTAACGGATAACAGGCAACGGGTAACGGGTAACGGGTAACGGGCAATGGGTAACGGGACGGTCAATGGAAAGAAAAGGAATGGGATGGGGAAACAAGGATAGGGACGCGGCAGGGTATGGATGGAAGGCTTACCTGCGCTCGGAGCTCCTTATCTGCTCGTTCTCTAGCGGCTCTGTATACGAGGTCCGATGTTTTCCTGAGCAATTCTTCACTAATTGCTCCGAGGTTCCATGCGCCATCAGGGGCGAGGATGGCGTGATGCCAATCACGGCGCTGTTCCGCTTGGTATACCAGAAGGGTCTTGATGTCAAGCGGGTCGTCTGATGGTCGGAACCGGTGCCTAAGCAGGTTCCCCCAGAACTCCGAGAACATCCTGATGCAGGGCTCTGGCCATTTGGCATGTTGGAACGCGAGCAACATGCGTGGGGCTGCTATAGTGAACTCCTCCCAGGATAATTCTTCGTCATCTTTGAAAGCGAACGATTCTCTTTTGGCGGCAGCGGGGACCAAAGACATGGCACTGGACACGGAGTCGATAATGGGTAGCATGGCTTCGTCTTTCGCGTGCCCGGCTGCTTTCCTAGCGGCCTTCAGTCCTTCTTTGGTGAAATAGGACAGTTCCACATAGAAGCCTCGTTCCAACTTGCGCTGTGCGTACGGGGAAATGATCTCGGCCCTCACGGTCGGTGGGTCACACATGGGGATGGTCACGTATTTCGCCCTGTTTTTCTTCTTGTCCTCTTGCAGCACATCGTCTGCGTCTGCTGCCTCTTGAGCTTCTTGCACAGCCTGCTCGTCTATCCTCCGCTGAGCTTCCACTGCTGCTTCTGCTGACGCCATTGCGGCTTCTTCCGCCTCTTGCCGTTGCTTCCGGGTGCGTTCTATGAGATCATTGGCTGTCCATGCCTTCTGCAAAATGGATACTGCATCCACTTCTGTAACATCGTCAGAGATGAAGACCAAACGAGCCGCGGTGTACTCTGTGCTGGCGAAATCAGGGCATGCTGCGTCAGAAAGATGGCCGGTGTTGTTGACCATATTGGGTAACTTGTAAGTTTTTCCCAACAAGGGGTGGGCCTAAGGAGTATGAAGGGGTAGATTTCGTGAACAAAAATAGAAGATCCAGTGAGGCTGCGGGCCTCTGTCTTGTCTGGATGCGGGCTAGCGATGATGGCGCGAGACGAAGGGTGTCACGCGTCACACACGCTGTGCCGTCACATAGACCCCAGACTGCTCTCGCGTCGTTCCTCATGCTCACGCAGTCTACTATCAATACTTTATACCTGGTCATTCATTAGCATTGGTGGATTTCAAATCTTCAGCGTCATTCTCAGGATTGTCCCGAATCCGGAACAGAGCTTCTGCGATATAACCCGATACAGCCAGCAAACAGTTTACTAGAGTGTATTTGAAACCAATATATATTATGTTTTCCGATATATATTACTTACATAGTCAGTAGGGGTTATTTGCATTGAATAATTCCTACGTTTCGCTTATTACAGCTGATATAAGAAATCTAGGACGGAGCCTGCTTTGCTCCACCGCGAACGCTTTAGGAACCCATTTGGAACTCCGCTCTATACGCTCACTTCATCGTTACCCAGCTTACAGCCTGTACACCGTTTCTTTTGCCCGTATTCCATTATGAACTACACCTATCCAATTAATAACAACACTTCCATACAATCTAGAGTACCAAGTGAAGTCCAGTACAGGTGGATGGACGAATCCGTTTCTGCCAGGCCATCATGACCCACCTGTCATGCTGCCCTCCAACCAAGAGGTGGTAGGGAAGGCTTCTCCATGGCAGCAAGGAGCACTGGGAGTAGAGCTTTTAATCTATGTCTGTTTGGCATTCGTGAAGTATAGGAAACGATGTAAGTGCAAGTTGTCTAGCTAGCATTTCGTTCAGGAGCTCATAGCCGAACAATGCCGGTGAACATGCCGAAGTCTAATAAAACTTGATGACCGTTTCAAACTACGTTAGAGTGGAGCATCAAATATCTACGTTCTGTAGATTTCTCATTGCAAATAACCCCTAGTAATATTGGATATGTCGTTCCTAATAGCCGACGCTCCAAACATTAGTTACCTAAGCATCGCCTACCGCTATGTCTCCTGTAAGAGACAACCCAGATGTCTGCAAGCGCAAGCTTTTGCTGGTGACAGCTACCTTCTACCAGTTCCAACAACTCTACCAGCAAGAGCCAAAGCTTCCTGACACCATTGAACCCAAGGAAATATCACAACTTCTAGCTCCACCGCCTCCAACAAACCTGGGAAAATGACTGAAATAGCCAGTGGGAATCTGATTAATACGAGTTAATACGCGAGCCAGGCAAGATAATGTTCGGCGAGGCAGCTTCTAATCTCGGCAACATAATATATATTGGTTTCAAATACACTCTACTATGAAAACGGTACGAGTAGCCTGGAACAGCTCGAGAATGGATTGTACGCATTCCGTCCATAACTTGCGTTGGAATTAATACCTTATTGTAAGAATAGATAATTAAAATCTCGCCTACTCGGAATCTTCTTCGACTTCCATTCCATCCGAACACGGTCCCCACGTTCGAGCCGGAACTAATATTACTTCTTCCTCCGATTCTGGGCCTCAAGGAAAATTCATTGCGAACGCTTTTCTCCAAGGAACGATACCAGACTTAGATTTGTTTCACACAAGGCTGTATTGTTCTAGAAGTTTGATTGTTCATGACGGCAAAGCCTTCAAAGCATAGCTATTTTTAGCCGACACGAACATTTGTTGACAGATTCTCCACCCTACCACGATGATATGTCACTTACGCAAAACGGCTTGTACCTTACTACCATTCTTTGATTAAAAAGCATTACGTGACGCACGCGCAATCTATTCATAGAAGTATAGAGTCTCGCCACAGTAGGATTCAGGTATAAAAGGACTACAGTCTGCTCTCAGTTTCCTCAGTTCCAGCAGCACACTCGAACTACACAAACCTCTTCCACAATGTTCTTCAAAGCCGCCGTCATCTCTTCCCTCGCTATCCTTGCTGCCGCCAACCAGCCGACCAAGACAGTCACCGTCACTGCCCCGGCTTCTACCGTCACCACCATCTCTCAATGCAACACTGGTAGGTCTCTGTAATTAAAAAAGGTTTTACTGTTGCTAATACGTGAGGTGTAGGTGATGCTCAATGCTGCAACACTGTAGAGTCTGCCAGCTCCAGCGGCGCTGCCGCGCTTTTGGGTCTCTTGGGTATTGTTCTCAGCGACGTGACCGCCCTCGTCGGGACGGGCTGCACCCCTATTAGCGTCATGTATGCATAATATGTTTGACCGATAACTTTTAAGCTAACATTCTGTTTAGTGGCGTTGGCTCAGGTGCCAACTGTGCTCAGCAACCCGTGTGCTGCACCGACAACAGCTTCAACGGCCTTGTACGTGTTATTTCGCATATCAATATATACCGCAAGCTTACCAAGGCTATTATTAGATTAACATTGGCTGCACCCCCATCTCTCTTTAAAGGACGATTTCTAGCTTATAGTGGTTGTAGTGCTCGTATGCTATGGTCTATGACGCGTACTATCCCATATTTTATAAGCAGTTCTCATGACATACTTTCGAAAGTTGGAAACAGTTTGACAGGTGCGGTTGACAGTTAGTTGGCAAGATCTGCCTTGATATTTCTTTTACCCATCCTTTTTAAATATAAAGGAGGTCGCCTGTCAGTTTGAGAAGAACGACATATACTAAAGACAAGGTATAGCTTAGCGTACATATCTTGGCCGGACCGCCACGATCCGGCAACGCTATGGTAAAGGCCCCCAGTTAACAGTCATAGTAGCAATCTACCGAGTACGTAGTCGATTGGTACCACTCGGCATCTCGGCAACACTCCATTTCTGGCTATTGCTTAGGCGGGGATCGGGCCCCAGCCTCCTCGAAATGCAACAAATAGAATCAAAATAAATAAATAAACAAATATAAAAACATCCTCCTTTAGAGTATGCATTTCAGAGTACTAAAATTGGGTTGCAAGTTTCGGAGGAAGATGGGAGTCACCAGAGTGACTACTATAACGGAAAATGTCCTCTTCAGCAGCTTATGAATTTGAATAAATATTATGTGTGAAATACTTTACCTTTTATCATGCATGAATAGAGACTACTGGTATTTTTATAGCAGCATTGCATATATGCACTCACAACTTATATTCTGATATTGTCATTCCCACATGTATGCACTTAGTATCTATTAGCACTGGCCTATCCGGCTCATGAACTCAAAGAAAACTGGGGGTAATTTCAAGGGGCGTCGAAGAGTTAGACGCCAGACATGAGGTCGGGATGGATGGATCCTCTCAGGCCTCTAGGATGCCGCCATCTAAGTTTTCGGCTATCTTTTGAACAGCTGGATGGATTCCTTCCATGTCTCGATGGAACCTGTAGCGAATTGGGAATAGAGTAGATTGCGCATATTCGCGAAGCTCAATTCTTTTTGTAGGCTGTGATTCGTCCGCTTAGCCACACTAGACAAGCGTAGTTTGGTTGGCCTGGACATTGCTTGGAGTTCAACTTGGAGGTTTGATTAAGAGTCTACACCCGCTTGAAGTAACTATACAGTTTGTAAAAATTATATTGCCATTCAAATGTGATTGGTTGGAATTTGGTGGAGCTGACTGTTTCAGACCGTCTCCGAGTTGCTGCCAACAACATAGAGCATCAAGCAAGTCATAGTCCGCTTCTCAGCATACCAAAGAGATAACATGGAAAAAGATTCAAATATAATAGGTAGACTAAGAAGCACTTTGAATGGAGTTAGGGTATAACAGAATAATACAGACGAAGCACAGCTTACAGACCGGGAGAAAGCTCTCCTCAAAGCCTTTCCCGAAGATACCCAAGTACGGCTTACTCGAGTGGGCGTTGAGGCACTGTGTCCATCCTGCAAGGTAAATGTGTTCAAAATTCGCTTATATATATTTAAATATTGATGGGGTACGACCAGCACTGGATATCGCTTGGTGCAAGCAAAGGCTCACTGTATCCTTTGACTCTTCATATCAACTCGAAACCCTGTAAGGAAAATATCAAAGAAAATATCAAAAAGGTAGAGGTAAGAAAGCAGGAGGGTAGCTGAAACTTCTTCAAATCCTATTTCGCTCAGGCTGCTGCTGCTGTTCCGATTCAAAGGGACAGGTCTCCTAGCGTAGTGGCAAGCAAGCCCTATCAAAATTTGGATTGTCCGGTTCAAACCACTGACAATATTTCAAACATTTCTCTACCTGAACCAACTGAATGGTCTCCGACTCCAAGACCATTGGAACTGGGTGATGATCCATGTATTCCGTTAACTTTACTGGATTCTCCAACTTCCGAGCTGCCTTAGTTGGAGGATGTTGAAACTTGTAGCTCTCTTCTGCAGACACACAACAGGTCACTTTCTCTTGGAAATAGGTCACCTATTCTGGAAGAAGATTGTATTATGTCGCATTCAGACAATGACACTGATTCATATTATTCTCCCGAAATGAATCAATTTCCGAACGAAGACAGAGCTTGCATATGGACAGGGCTCTAACACTCTTCGTGATTCTTGCCCAGGCTTCTGTCTGTCTTCTTTCTGGACAGTGGGATCGATATACACGACATACCCATGGCAGTTACATGAGATGATGCCTGACTCCATTGGATATTATTTTTATAAGGTCAAGAACGGGGGGACCGAATTTTGGGCGCGTTCGGATTTTTGCCTGGAATCTGTGGAGGGAGAGAATGCTTGTCTACCTTGCCAAAATATTTCGACATCAGAATCACTCCGATGTTTACAGAATAGAGCAAAAGAACTCAAGGATGGCACCTCTCACAAATATTACAGCTGCAGTCAATTGAGGACTACTCTTCAGTTACGGAGTAGTCAGCTAAACAGTGCAAGGCTCAAGGTATGTCTTTATTTCACAAACAAAAACCTTCATCTGACAGTCTGCTAGAATCTAAATAACAACCGACGAATCAATTCGTTGGTAAATTTGATTGGAGATCATAAGAGATTTATGATGGCTGTTGCAACACATGACATTCCACAGATATGGCAGCTGGTCAAAGTTGCTCTTGGACAGGGATCCAGCCCCCGAGAAATTGTCCGTCGAATAGAATTAGCAATGGCAGGAACAAAAGCTAGTAAAGGTTATGAGGTATGTATTTATTATGCTGCTATATTGTACTAATCACTTATACCGTGTGTAGGAGAAAGATTTTTTGCTTGGTCTCCTTTGCTGGAAGCTAGGAGGCCCCAAGCTTGTTTATGCATTAAATCATTCAATGGGACTTCCATCTCTCACTGCAATACGCCGACATGCGAATCGTCACAATGTTATTCCTTCTGTTGGAATACCTCGAAGCTCAGATATTCAACAGAATATTGCTGCCTTTTGGGGAGATAAACCACCTCGTGGAAAATGCGGACACAGTGTTCTCATCGATGAAATCAACCTAGAAGAACGAGGACAGTATCTTCCAGGAGCAGATTCTATTCTCGGACTATGTCGAGAACACTGTTCTGCTGTTGACTCACGTGTATTATCCATCGAGGCTGTCGAAGAAGTATCAGAGGTTTTGAAACAAGGGAAGTGTCATTTAGGAAAGGAAGCTACTGTTTGTGCTATAGGTGCATTCGGATATGATGATTATGAAGCCTATCCTGTCATTATCTCACCTATGTGCAAGACAGAAGTGGCCGAAGGTTCGGTAGAATGGCTATCATTAGTTATTTTGATTTGGAAGGACTCTCCGAATGCTCAAGCCAAGAATGGGCCAATTTGGTCTTTTGCTAGTGATGGTGATGCCACTCGTCGAAAAGCCTTCCACTCTATTTTCCTGGGACAGAAGCTTCCACACTCAGCTCCATTATGGGATGAATTGGGTCATTTATCTCTTATGAACCTATGGACTGGTGAGGACTACATCACAATGGATTTCGATCCACAACAACTCGAATCGTTGTCTACTGCATCCCATCTGTGTCTTTCACAGATGTTTGCTCATGGAACCTCATTCATCTCTGGGCAGCTTTATCACAATCTACAGAGTATGATTAAAAATGTCTACTTCTGTGTTACAAAGCAGCGCTTACTAGATCCTACATGTGGCTTTTATCTCTGTCAAGTCGATGATGACCGCTTGGAGAATTTGTTTGGTACAGTTCGGACATTGACACATGATAGAAATGTTGATACACTTCAATTAGTGGATCGTCTCACTTCTGCAGGTGATATTAACACGATCCTAACAGAGCATCCAGACTGGGATCGTGGCCATCGACGACTCAAGTTGGAGGGCTGTGACGGTGTTGATCATGTAAATCCTTGCTCTTGGAAAGGAGATGTGATTACAGGGAATGTCTCTCTTCAACTTTGCTGGATAC
>KN837158.1:131949-160735 GCA_000827215.1 Sphaerobolus stellatus SS14
ATAACAGGTGGTTTGGACAGAACTCTAAGCAAGGGAAGCTTCAACGCCAGATTACAGATGTCCAAGCTCGTATGCGTCTCCGAGTTTCTGGCGACAAGACTGAAATCCGTACCTCATACATTCCCGCATTACACTTCCCTCTGGTGCAGCCTCTTGTGGATAATGGTTCTGTAAGTCTAATTCGTTCATGCGTGTCGTGTATCGCGTGTTGAAGATAATTTAGAGCGCCGTCGATGAAGTCATAGAATATATGGACGAGTATTATTTATCGAAAGATGATTGGGATACCATTGTGGAGCTTGGAGTCGGCGATAGCAAGGATGAGAAAATATTGAAAGGTATTTCCACGGCCACGAAAACAGCCTTCACGAAGAAGTAAGCTCTTGGCATTTTCTGTGTAATGCAAATCTCTTATCTTTCCTCTCTTTTGTCACAGGTATAATGCCATGGACCATCCCATTGCGTTCCATAAATCTACAGATCTCGGTAAAATACCCAAGAAACTTGCTGGGACAGAAGCACCGGATCTTGAAGAGGCTTATGAGGCAAGTTTTGCTTACTTTTTGCTCCATCCCTCTTCCCTAACACGTGTCATAGCTTGATGAGCCGGAGGAAGAAGAAGAGAAGCAGCCTGCGAAGAAGTCTAAAGATCCTGCAGGGCTCGATGACAAGCTGCTCAAGGTTCACACCACAAAAGGAAAGGTGAAGGTTAGCACTACGTCAAAGGCCAAGACGAAGACATCCAAGAAATGAGTGGTTTGGATAATTATTTGAACGCGGTTTTGGTTATGTATTGCAGTGTATGATAAAGTATGGCGTAATTCTAAGTATGAGATGTTCTATTCATGCTCGTGGTTCCATCACGACTCGCCGTTGGACGTCCTGAGAGTGATCTCCCTAAGGAAGATCAAAAAATTTAAGTTCCTTGAACAAAATACGTGGCTTCTGATAGAAAACATAGATGTTAGGTATGGATTTGACTTATCTACATGAAGAAGAATCGATAGTCCTCTCGGGTGCAATCTTAGGACTGCGTTTCGTAAGTAAGTAGTGCCACCACGTGAATGATATCAGTGATTAGAAGGCTGGACGTCAGATTTTATTGCAAAGCCCACACGCAGGGTCTATTGGATGCCAAACGTGAACAAGATAAAGGTAAGATGGCATCGATGACCAATTGCGAACGTATATTTTATACTCAACCCTTTAATGATACTCACTACTATTTCTGATCTCAGCGATTCTTTCAGGCCGTTTGATATCATCGGTGGAAGCTTGCAGCTTCTCTTTAATTTTCACCTTTATTAACAAGCATGCAGTCGATTTATCCGGGCACCTTTGATGAGCCTTGTTGGACCATTGGGACGGCAGGAATCAAGAGGCAAAGATAGTCAATAACGTTAAAAAGCTGATAATTGAGAATAAGGACAATGGACATGTACTAAGTAGATGCGCGACGTTGAAGTCACTGATGCAAAATTCTATTATTAATTAATAGTAAGCGGGACACGGACCTGGTCACCGTGTCACGTGAGTAGTTGAGGGTTGAAGCTCCGCCAGCGCTTTGCCTTTTGCCACCATCGCTACAGGAAACAAGTCGCCTCCGCCGTCCACGTCGGCGTTCACTGCATTAAGTGTTCGAGTGGGACAGTCTGAAGTTCGATACCCGTGAAGAACGATGAGCAAGGTCGTGTTTGGTAAACGATGCGTGCTTTCAGAACTGTAGACGGATGACTGAACGCGACCAAATATAGTGGGCAATGTGCCCTATAACATGAATGAAGAGACTCTTATCGAGATTTTTAAGAAAGTTGGAAACGTTGTGGGATTCAGGTACGCCATATTTCATATAAAGAAGATCCGTGAACTCATACAATTTTTGCCATATTTGCCGTACTTCTTCGTCTGGAAATTGCGTGGACCTACAGGTTAGTCTTTGATCGTGAAACTGGGAAGCCTAGAGGCTACGGGTTCTGCGAATTTGAAGGCACGCTCGCTTGGATTCCTACTTACACGTTCTTTCAATCTGACATATTTTTTTTCTTTTTCCCTCCATCGCGATTATTATGTCCTACCACAACAACACCTCTCATCACCACCACATCATTTCCCCACGGTTTTCTCCTGATCTGTCTGCACAAATATCTGCACTCCTTCGTCGGCTTGAAGATCACGAAACTGCACAGTCTGCTGTTCGTAACCTGAATAATGTTGATTGCGGCGGACGGCCCCTTCGTATCGATCTAGCCGATTCTGACCCTTTCCTGGAAGGGAAAACAACAGTACGAGGAGAACTTGTTGACGCACCTAATAGTAAATCTATATCGCCTACTTTTCAACATGAAACCTTACTCCTTTGCCAGAGCGCCACCGCGGCGGCGATAGTGAACGTGACCGTGGCGATAACCGTTACGGTGCTCGAGGAAGCTACGCTGGAGGCGGGGGCGGTGGAGGCGGTGGGGGAGACTGGCTCTCAAACCTTCCTCGTGGCAAGCCTTTAGTGCCAGGTATCACCAGCATGGACGCCATCTCGCAATCAGTGGCAGATATTCGACCCGGACAAATGATGGATATCCTATCATCTATGAAGGTTTGTATCTACGATTATTTTTTGTGGCATCTACTCATGACTTGCTGCGATATATAGGGCTTTATCTTGGATCAACCCGATCGTGCCCGCACTTTGCTGACGGCGCATCCTCAGTTAGCATATGCTCTGTTCCAGGCTCTACTAGTACACCAGATCGTCGATCCTGCCATTCTTCACGTGAGTATTTTTATCCAACGTTTCGAAATACTGTATTTATTCAAGAGACTATCAGCGTATGATCGCCGCGACAACTAACAGTACCTCGTCCGCACCCCCTCCTCCCCCGGTTCACCAAGCACCACCTATCCACGCGCATCACCCTGTCCCTGTAGCAGCAGCTCCCCCACCTCTTCCTCCGCACCTCATGCCACCTCCTCACTCTCAATCACCGTACGCACCTCCTCCTAACCAAGGTCAAGGAATGTACGGAAACCCTCCACCGCCTCCTATGGGATACCCGCCACCTCCAAGTGCGCAGGGAGGATATTATACACAACCGTCACAACATGTGAATACTGCTCCGCCTCCCCCTGCACCTAGTGCTCCTCCAGCTGCAGACCCCGCTAGTTCTATTCCTCATGATCAGAGGGTAAGATCCTCTTACATATATATAAATTCGTCGGGATGAATTAATAATCACGTTTCTTTAGGCCATGTTGGTGCAGATGCTTGCTCTTACTCCCGAACAAATCAACGCGTTACCGCCAGAACAGCGCCAAGCGATTCAACAACTGGTGAGACCATCGTAAACTTTATGGGAAAGACTAGGTTACTTATTTCCTGATGACAGAGATCACAATTTATGGCTCTTGGTAGTAACATGTGACCATGAAACTGAACATTTTGGTTATTATGCACACTAAATACCACTCAATGAAAAAGATCTCGACCGAATCCTCTTGTGTGCCTTCTTTTGCTCAGTTGTAGAAATATTGACTGGCGAATATACTTCTGTCATCGCTGATATTATTATTATTTTATTATTCATACCGTTGGCCTAGAGCAAGGTTCCGGATGCGATGAGTGGTAAGGACGACTTCTTGTGAGGCAGAATTAAAACTTTGTGACTTGTTCGCAGTCCATAGTGTATGAGAAACGGGATGCCACTCACCCCCACAACCACCATCACCACATGTGGTTGAGCACCGTATTTCTGTATTCCCCCGGCACTTGCACGCATCTTTTCTATATCTAAGTTGTTCTAACTAGTTGTTTACTATATCATGGTACGTTACCACGACGCCTCGTTATAATGCTTCCCCTCTGCGGTAGACCACCTTGTCCCGTATTCCATATCTCGCTGCCTTGACAGCCTCGTACTACTTAAACCTGAGTTTCTACTGCGCGGCATTGGCCCACACAATCTTCTCCGTGTTCTGCCATAGCGGCTCGAGAGTCTTGTACACGATATCCTTCGCTCTTTGTTTTGCTCGTCGTCCCCCTTCGCACCTTGCGTCATCTCCGCTACGGGCCTCCCAATGCACCGCTACTCCCGCGGCTCTACTACTGCACCTGCTTTATTTTTGCAATTTCTTTTTGCCCGCATTTCTTATATAATATGTGGAGGGAATGCCGTTACGGCTGCCTGCGGGATGGCAGGCTGACGCTGCGCGACTTGAAGGTGGGATGGTTGGATGGGGGTTTATTTGAGTAAGGATCCAATGCCCCACGGATGGACCTGGCTTGGAAGCGACCGTGCCGGCAATACTCGACATCATCCCGACCTTGTCTGCCATTCGTGACTGTAGTACTCCATATGTGACAGCCCCCGGCGTTGCGTTTTTAGAGTCCGGCCAATTCACCACCACCACCACCACCACCCTACGATCTCGCTAAGATAAGATACCGGTTTGTTTCCGTGACTACGCGCCATTGGGCCGTGTCCCCTTGTTCTCTACCGGGCCTCTTGCTGTCTCTTGTTGTTCCACTTGTTCCCTGTCGTTTTGACCTTAAGATTATTTATTCTCCTATTTCCTGAACATACCTGTCTATTTTTAAGCTCACAAACACAACCGTATGAAAATTTGTTTGCCTCGAGGACTATACCGCTAATACCAGCCTCTAAGCCTTTACGATGTAGAATTTAGCTCGGTCTGTCCACGCCTCTGCTCTACTCACAAACCACATTTACCCATCATCATTTTACATATGTTTAAGACTACACATTTCGCAGCAATGCCTGCTCTTTAAAGGGCGCAAATCTCGGCACAGTGACAGCCGCTCTCACAGACGCTCTTTTGCGCGAAGCCAGCCGTGCATCCGACAGTGCTACCAGTGCCACATGAACAATGAGACTGACAGTTGGCTGCAATACTACATAACAATGGTAAATTGGTATATCTAATAGAAATGATTTATCGGAAAACTCACGTCGCATTAGAGCAGGCCACGCATAATTGGGCGACAGCGACATTTCCAAGGGCAAGCAAGCCCAGAGCAATAAAGATAGACTTGAACTGCATCGTTGTCTAAATTGGTGGAAAATATGGTTATTTAAAGGTGCTACTCTGTAACATGCAGATGGCTCACTGTTAAAGGCTTGTTTCGGATGAGATGAGGGGCCTGAGGTAACTCTTCAACTATGCATCGAGTGGAGCCTTTTTGTACCAGAAAGGCATCGCGTTCCAGGAACTTCCTTGCTGAATTTGAATGATACATGATATGCCCAGAGATTCCTAATATCACGAGGTGTCCGTAACAATTGATTCGCATGGAGAGGCGTCTTAGCCAAGAACATTCGGGAAGGTAAACGGACGCCTCAACGAGCTGCCGCTACACCCGCAGGTTCCAATCGCCGACACCGGCAGTATCTCTTCCTTTGACGAAGGATGCTAGATGCGAAGACGACCTGAATATATCTGGGAGCCATACTTTACTGGCCACATTGTCAGACTGACTACAAGATTTACTGGTGAAAATTTGAACATCAAATATCCGATTAAACTAAGCGTCTCAATACTTTCTTTAGACAAAAAACGAAC
Organism: Sphaerobolus stellatus SS14; assembly: GCA_000827215.1. Classification (NCBI taxonomy): domain Eukaryota; kingdom Fungi; phylum Basidiomycota; class Agaricomycetes; order Geastrales; family Sphaerobolaceae; genus Sphaerobolus; species Sphaerobolus stellatus. The sequence goes on from KN837158.1 coordinate 137,521, forward strand.
ATAATTTATATTTATATCCTGGACGAATAGAAATACAACCTTTCCCTATGCCAGGATCACGATCAAAGCAAGTCAATTCTTCTCCAATAATCTATCCATCTTCTTACATCCTCTGAGCCGATCGAAGGCAATTGCTCATCCTGAAGGGTTTTGGACGCTTTCAATGCTTCAGCTACCCCGACACTAGGCATTAAACCCATGCTTTCAGCGTTCTTTGCGTCCTTCTTCAAGCCCAGCTTGTAAAATTCGACGAATGTCAACGCGGCAAACCGAGCCTTCTGGCTCCTGGATTTCTTAGAGTCGTCTGCATGTCTCATGGCGTGGTCCAATCTGGCAAACCATTCCAAATGGGGGACTAAGGGCACTTGAAGCAGATTCGCGATTTCGCCCATGACAATGGACCACCTGACTGGACGTGGATGGATCAAATGCAAAGTGTGATGCGGAGCTCCTTGCATTTCAATGATTGCCGCTGCAGCAACCTGCACAGGAATCCAGGATGCAAGCTGTGGAAGACATATAAGCAAATACTATTCTAATAACGATCATGAGAGACTCACTCCAGCGCCATCTGGTAAACATCCTAGGAAAGTCCCCGATTGCACTATGGCTGGTAGCCAATGAGAAACATCCCATGCGCCGTTTAGTCCTCCACTAACGAGTCCAACGCGAATAACGTTGGCGCGTAAACCTAACTTGTCCACTGCCGCATCAAAGAGTCTTTCTCCCACCCATTTCGACTCCATATATCCTATTTGCACAGGAACCTTGGCATCGACAATAGGGGCTTCCGGCCCATCGAGGTTGGAAGGATAGTCTAATATACGCTATGGATATTCAATTCAGTTGTTCCGTGGATTAATGACGTACTTTGATATACTCCGACTGAGCTGATATAGGAAATAGATGCTCCACGAGACTCGGACGCAAACTTCAGAAGTTGCAGCGTACCATCAATGTCTTTTTCGAAGAACATGAGGGGTTTGGAAAAATCGATAGTCCACGCTATGGAACAAACGTGAGCACGGGGACTCTGACTCGCAATATTTAGAAAGAAAGCACACCATTGTGAATTATGCTCGTCACAGATGATTGTATCTGCCAGAGAATAAATTATATATCATAACATAGGATAAAGATGCTTACCTCTTCAAATATCTCTTTGGGCAGACCGAAGTACTCCTCAGTTAAATCGCCTTCCAGTAAAACAAGCTTGGAGGACGAGATATGCAATCCAGAAAGTCCCTGCCTTTCAAAAACGTCCTTCTGACATTCTTGCAATGTCTCATTAGGCTCATTAGTTCTGTTTAATGCATATACACGCTTGATGATTGGGCTATCCAATAGCTGTGCAACTATATTAGCTCCTAGACCATCAGTCGTACCCGTGATGAGAAAGATTTCCTCATCCACTGTTATTGAGACTTTTGAACACTCAGAAGCTCCTTTAACAAGGAGTTCAATATACTTTGTCGCTAATGCTTGCAATCTTTGATCATTGGTGAGCCTAAGTGCCATTGTCGGCTTGTCAATGGCCCGCTCTGTCTCGACTATTTGCGGTTCCGCGGCTACCATATTAAGTAACACATTTATCGAAATATCTGCCAGGAGCTGAATTTGGCTAACTTCGAGGATAGACTTGAGTAAGAAAGAGATCCTCGACGCTGATAGAGAGTCAATTCCATAAGCTGTAAGGGGGATCTCCGACGAGAAATCCTCGTCCGGGATTTTGAGCACTGATTTGACGATCGCAGCGATTGCATCCCCCTTGTTGATTGACTGAGACTCGGCGATAGTTTGTGATGGGACGAGGTGAGTTCCAAGGAGAGGCATTCCGTGAGTGCGATCGAGTGTTGCCCAGTCTAATCCTGGCAGGTAACGAGGAATGCGCTGACCATGCTGGAATCGTACGATGGCGTCTTCGAGCCATTTGATCATTTCTGTAAAATTTTATAAAAAAAAATCAGGGACGTATATGATGACAAACCTTCTGCAGGGAGCGACCACTCGGTGAAATGGTCCAAACTCTTTTCCGTGACAGAAACACCGGCCAGCATCAATGTCGAATCAAGAATACCAGGGCTAATGAATGAAAAGCCGTTATCCAATTTAGACATCTCTTCCTCTAAAGCCGTATTAGCACTGAAAATTCAAGGATCAGAATGCTAAAGCACGTTTCAAAGCAAACAGACTCACGCGGCGTAATTAGTTTGACCTTGCGTTCCAAACAAACCCGAGATTGAGGAGAATGCAATGACGAAGTCGAGTCTTGAAATATCTACAGTTGCCTTGAGAGTATCCAAAACGCCTAATTTAGCGGCATATACCCCTTTGAACTCTTCCTCATTGAGATGTTGAAAGACACGGTCTGCTAAGACCGCACTCAGGATAAAACAACCTCCAAGGTTCGGTTGAAGTGATTCACATAAACCTTTCATTGCCGGAAGAGACGTTGCATCAACGGCTTCAAGGCGAAAGTCTAATCCCGGTAGGGATCTCAAGTGATGATACATCATGAGAAGAACTTTATTAGAACCGCGTAGCAAGCTTGCTTCACCCGAACGGGATGTAAGGACAATCCGACGTGCACCTCGCTATTCAGAAGAAAAAATGAAGATGAAGATGAATACTCTAGAATCTGGGATCCATTCGCTTAACTTACCTCATACATTAATAGAGCAATGTGAATACCAATGGTCCCAATACCTCCCAGTAGAATGTACCACTTCTGTTCGTCAAATTGTGCAGAGAGGGGCCTCGGAACATTGGATATTTCAGGCATTTTTTCCTGGACCTTTTCTGTTTCACGTAAAGCGTCGTCTAAAGAAGGTGCCTGTTTTCCGAGTTTCGTCATAGACTGCAACAACCTGTATGCCTCCGTCAATGACCACGGCTCGGTCATGAGATCGTTCAACAAGCCAGTGTCATGATCATTCCACAAATAGAGCTTTCCTCTACGCGGCGACAGTCGCCTCTTGAGGATTTGAATGAAATTGAGGTCGATATAACCAGATAATATCAAATCATATGAATCCTCGTAATCATGTGCCAGCTGCAGAATAGTCGCCTTTTGTGACACCGTATGCACCGTAATGCCTGTATGTGCATATACACCTTGTATGGACTGTCCCATTAGACTGTCCGCATGAGTTAGGAGAATCCGATAATGTGGCTGATGAGAAACGGAATTGAAAATCCCTATTCCTGGTGCGAGAATGGCAGTAACCAGCCCGGGAAGAACAGCCGGGATCGCCTCCTGAGGTAAAGACGACAAAAGAGAAACAGGGCACAGTGTTAATGCATCCATATCAACAGGCCCCGCGGATAACTTTTCCTTTCCCATTAGGCCTGCGACCATGGTTCCTATAGTGAACAGCGGCGTGCTCGCAGCACGAATTGAACCAAGAAAACCAAGCATGCTTCCCTGAATAGAAAATGAATGAATATCAACCAGAGCATGGTTCTGCAAAAGTTGTTCTGAGGTCAATCCCTGTATCTGGCAAGAGGACGCGGGGATCGGGGGAAGTGGAACTATCCGTGGAACTTGTATGGCTCCAGACTTGGATATAACAATGTCAAGCTCGTCTTGGAGACAGAGCGGTAATGCTTCAAGGGAGCTTTCTCGCTGATCCTCGGAATAGAAATCGGGAAACTCGATGAGACGGATAGTCCATGACTTGTTCTCCCGTCTAAGAGAGCGGACCAATCCGAATGCAGCGCTGGCGTCAGGACCAGTGGTTGCGGTAATCCAAATTTCCAACTCCTGGAGTACATTTAACCCGCTAAACTCCCATTGCAATTGTGATTCTTCTCCGCGGATATATTCGTATACGAAGGGATCTGCGAATGACCATAACGACTGATCAACCCTATCAACCTCATGTTGACTCTGGCAAGACTTCTTCTTTCCTTCGATAATGAAGAGAGATTTCTTCGCATCCTGGGAAGAGATTTGCAACACTTGAATATCGCAAGATTTTGTGAGCTTCGAGTAGATGTCCATTCTATCTTGTCTACAGGATGTGAGTATCAGAGACCCTCCGTGCGAAAGTAACTGGCAGGCTTCGACCACGAAGTTCACGTCATCAGACGTAGAGGATAGATCGCTAGAGATAACCGCGATATCAAAGAAATTTGACTTGATGTTCGATGTTCCGGCCGTTATGGCCTCCAGGGTCACAGAGCGGATCATATGACGGGGACCTTCGACAGACAATATGGCATTTGTAAAGATCTCGAAATGCAGTGATACTTCGTGTTCCAATGCTTCGAAGAGTTTTGGGAGATAAGAATATGAATCGGCTATGGGTAGATCAATAACCGCTATAGAATAAATAAAGTTAGAACATGCCCTTTAACAACAAGATGCGAATCGATCGCTTTCCCGTAGCTGCAGATTTCTGAGAAGCGGCACGCAGAACTCGTTCAATTCCCTGACTGTGTATCTTGAGAAAGATAATTAAGAATAATATCAAAGTCAGAAAATATGGAGCATACCTCCTCAGTCCTTGTTAACAGTTCATCCTCAGTGTGATCACTATCAATGAAATAAAACGTCAGGCAACCCGTACTTGTGCATATTTAAGTTTAACTTACTCTAAACGAGAAAAGGATTCGTTAACACCATTCAAGATGAAATCTGCACTTACACCAGTAATGCTTGAGTTACACCCAGAGGGTTGTAAAACAACCTCAAATGGCTGTGAAGTATCTGCAGATGCATATAGCATGTGTTTTACGACTTCTACACCAGAAAGGGTACACAGTCGTTCTCCAGCATCATCAACAAGGATAATATCAAAGCGCATCATATCTGTCGTGAAATTTCAGAAGAGTACTGGGAATTTAAAATGGAATAAACTCACCTTTCCTCCAATGACGAAATTTTACGTGTGCGTATAAATGACGGGGGAAATATCCCACTTTCAGTTCATGATGGACAACAATTTTTCGTACTTTGGAAGGAAGATAATATACATTGGGATTGAAGTCTCCATAGAATGGCTTGTATGCTAATATTTGAAGGCAGCAATCTAATATTGCCGGATGCAATAGATATTTTCCATCGCTGAATAAAGTTAAGTATACGAAGTAGAACTGAACAAGATCCTACATACAATAGTAATGTCTCATCCATACCATTAATGGAGGCTAATGCTTCATGCTCGCCGAAATATAAGGTAGTCACTCGTTGGAAGGAAGAACCATAGGCCGAGAAGTATGATAATGAAGGATAAAATTCTAAGCGAGTCCTGTTAATTTCCTGTACAATTCAGAATTAAATTCACAAACCTCTAGTGACAACGTTTGGACAGCGTTGTCGGACCGACTCTATATCCAGGGTAGGATACATCTCTGGTGGATCAAAGGATAGATATCCTTCAGCATGCATTCTTTCGGCCTAAAATTTAATGAGTATCGGCATTCAGATATTGTGTATGAAACACCAGCATTACCTTCGCTGAATTCTCCGATATAAGTCCGTGAGAGGATGGAACAGACTTCACCGCCCAGTATGACCCGTTCCGCTCTACCAAAGTCTTCAAAGGCTTATCATTTGAAAGGGTCAGGATTGATACTAAGCGGACATCAAACAACGTTTGAGCACCGAATTCGAATGCCTGGAAAGATGTCAGTAGAAAATAAATGAGAAAAATGATCACAAAAGTCACCATCTCAAGGAATCCAGCGGCAGGCATGATTGGCTCTCCTCTAATAATATGCTGTGCTAAATTAGGATGCGTGTCTTTATTGAGCTTGAGATATGGGTGATTTAACGGGCCAGCATGAACGGCAATTTGTTTCCTGTATCCTGGCGTGTCCGGATACAACGCGAACCTCTTCTTTGCGAACGGATAGGATGGAAGTGTCACCGGTACTTCAACCGGATGCTCGTTCAAGGCCGCGAAATCCACACAATTATGGCCGGATACCGTTACGTTTCCGCACAATTGGAGAATGTCAGTGTACTCTACACTAGCCTCACCTCGTTTCGGGCGGCGAACAGTTGGCAAAGCATCAGAAGAAGCAGTAGCCATGGTTGATATATATCCGACCAGAACGGGATGTGGAGAGACTTCCAGGAAGAGATAGTCATTGGATGTATCAAGGCTCTGAAGCGCATTGACAAATTGAACCGGATTTCTAGTCGCGTCCCAGAGGTATTCAGGGCTAAAGGGTCCCTTGAATTCAGCTCCTGTAAAAGTAGAATATACCTTTGCGGAAGGAATAAATGGACCCTGATATCTATGGAATAAATCTTCCATGGCGGCCAAATATTCACCTTTGCAGCTGTCCATCATAGATGAATGCATAGGGACGCGTGTTTGGATTCTACGGGCGAATATGCCCTTAGAGGTAGCTGCAGAAACGACCGTATCGATAGCTGGACCTTCTCCAGCAAGGGCGGTCGCAGAATCAGCGTTAAAACAGGCGATTTCAATGACAGCCTGGGGATTAGCGGCCTTGTAATCTTTGATTATTTCAGTAGCTTGTTCTGCTGTGCAAGACAACGCTGCCATTCCCCCATCCAACGATTCGAGAGGTGTAAAGGCTTTACCACGGATGATTGCCAGTTCTACGACCATGGCCTTTGGTGCTGCACCAGAGGCGTACATAACCGCCGTTTCGCCTGCCGAATGTCCAATAATAACGTCAGGCTTGATATTGAGGCTAACCATAAGATCGAAGAGAGCCATCTGAAAGATTGCAATCGAAGGGAGAATGAGCGAAATCGGCCAGACAGATGAAGAATTCATCGCGAAGTTTCCCGAGAATAAGCCATAGTCCGCTATAATAGACTTGTTCGTGACACGTTTAAAATCTTCATCCATTTCTTCGACGCTTTGACGGAAAACAGGGAATAGTTGGAACAGTTGTCTACCCACTATAAACAAGGGTAAATTTAATCACCTTTATAAGAGTAATTATTTTTAATATACTCACTGGCAGCATGCTGAGGACCTTGTCCCGAGAAAACGAATACAATTGGATCTGGCGTGCGAGAACAATACTTTGGTGTGCTGAATGGTTGCATACGGGACTCTTCATCCATTATTGAAAATGAACGCCAGGTTAGCTGCTTCGTCCGTTTCCCTAATAAAGCTGAGAGTCTTGGAAGGCAGTGGAGGTTGGTTGGTAATTGTTGCAAAATAGAATCACCCGTAGAAGATGCGGTTCGAGGAGAGAGCCCTCCAGCAAGTAATAAAATAGGTTTCTTGGTGGTACTATTTGCCGTCATCTTTTGCGTGGTTGGAACTGGAGGGCTTTGAAGAACCACGTGTCCATTCGATCCACCGATACCTGAGCTCGTTATCGAAACGAGGGAAGCTTGCTTAGATCGGCATGGTAATTGGGTTGGTTGAAGAGGAACACATAATTTATACTGGTCCCAGTGAATTCCAGGATTCAGCCGCTTGACGTTCACTTGGGGAGGTATAAGCTGAGTCTCAAAAATTGATAGAACCTTCGAAAGTGACGATAAGAATGATGCAGCCTCCGTATGACTTTCCAATACATTTGTCAACCTTTGATCTTTCTATCCACTTCAAGAACAACGTACCCAATGTTTGCTTTGACGCTTCCTACAATCAGCTCATCCGCGCGTTTGAAATTCGCACCAACCCAGTTTGCCTCAGTGGGATCCCCTTTAGCCGTTCCTATTAATTGCAGTGTATAAGCCAGCAATCTAAAGACAATCGAAGGATAATCTTACCCGTAGCATGCAGTTCGATATAATCGACTTCTTGCGGACGGATTCCTGCACGTCTATATGCTTCGACCATTGCATCTCGCTGAGATTCGGCGATGGGTGCTCCAGGAGGACCACTGCCACCTGTCGCATTGATGGCAGTTCCAAGGACCTGAGTGTCTGGATATAAGCCATCGCCTACTGGTTTCATATGGATACAACGACTTACAGTCCCATAAATATGATCACCATCTCTAAGGGCATCTTGGAGGGATTTTAAAACAACCGCAACGCAAGCTTCAGCTCTTGAGAAACTGAAGAGAGGCCAATAAGAGCAAATAAACTAGATAAAATAAAATCCGCTTGCCCGTCTGCTGATATGTCAAAAGGTTTGCATTTCCCATCAGCTGCTAGCACTGAGCCTTGACTATACGTTATCCAATCGATAAACCTAAAAGCAATTAAAATTAAGTTTCCCAAGCTAGACCCATCGTAGCAAGTACCTGTGATTCAACTGGCAACCTCCAACGACCGCAGCTTCACAGTCATCGTTGAGAATAGCCTGTACAGCTAGATGGAAAGCGGTCGCAGTCGAACTACAGGCTGTATCGACAGGTACTGAAGGACCCAGGAGATCAAGATGGTTTGAAAGACGATTGGCAACCATAGAGGGAGCACCGGCAAAGGAACCCATTAGCTCATATTCATCCTAAAGGAAATTTCAGTTCTCAATAAATAAATAAAGAATTTTAAGTAACTTACCGGCTCGCACACTGACGTGATGTCCGTGGCCCCATTTGCAGCAGTGAAGCAACCGACGTTCCTAGCTCGATAATCTATGTTCGAATCTAACAGGGCGAGAAACGCATGTTCCAATAGCTTTCGCGTGACTGGTGACATTGCTTTAGCATCTTTGGATGAAATTCCGAATTCGACATTATCGAAGAGGTCAATGTCCTTGAGAAATGCTCCGGAATCGACACGGATACGTCCAAGTCCATTGCCTATCCAACTGTGGGAAAACAGCGTCAATAGATGTGAACAATCGGCAAGACTACCCGGCTATAGCCTCCGATAGAACAGACGCGCATCACCTACCTAGAGGCATCAAACCTACTTTTGGGAATCGGCTCATAAGCTTGACCAGAGTTCAATAGGAAATCGAAGAAGGCCTTATGGTCAAGATTATCCTTCGAATAGGATCCGCTGGGAAATTCAGCGGATATCCCAACCTGTAATTCCGTCAGCGATGAGAACCCCAGAACACGACGATTAAATCTAGACCTACAATTGCTATAGGAGACTGCATGGTCCCACTGGATTGAAGTTGAATAAGAACTGCGCAGAGAGAGGACTGCTCAGTGTTAGTTCATTTGAATGATTGTATGTTTGTTTATAAGGAGCACCCCCCTGCTCGGCTTCCACATTATGGGCAATTCCTCTTGACAGTTTACATTTCTGTGGTTTTCCGAGAAAATCCTCCCCTTTCCACCCCTTAACGGAGTTGCTGGTTCCCGTGCATTATCAGCAGTGTTGCCGAGAGTTCTGAACCCCATTTGTGCATATATGAGCATATATGGTATCAGGTTATACAGGTGATCAGCCAAGTGCTCAATTACATTGATGGGTACAAAATCCAGCTAATTTGCAACATACGTGTCAGGAATTGTGAGAAAACTACTTGTAGATGAGCCAATGAGTGTATAGCAGAAATAATATAACTGAAAGAATCAATTTTAAAACCTGCTTTGAGTGAATGTGGCCTGTAAGTAAATGTTACGATTCTTAAGTTTATTCTCCAGACCTATCAATTTGGGGGCCTTGCAAGGATACTTTAAGGTTTGCATTTCAGATCTAGGGATAATTTTTCTCAAAAATATCTCTCTCTTGGGATATCATCCAGGCTGCTAAGGTGCCTAGAGTTTTTTTTTGTTAATGCAATACCTATTTATAACAAGCTCAGCTGCCCGCAGTTTTGCTTTATCATAGGTGTGGTTACTAGTCCGAGCAAGGAGTCAGCTTTCAGAATCCACTACGGTTATTGTTAACGTCAAATTAAGACCATCAACGGTATCTGGGAATGTCTATCGGTTCAGTTCGTTATCAAATACCAGAAACAAATAAGGGCAGGCGGCGCAGTAAATCCGACCGAACTCAATAGGGGATGTCGGGTATATACAAGAATAGTGGGAGTGGGAGTGCCCGTGCAAGTGGAACTTGTTTGGTGCCCAAATAGAATGAGATTTAATATCGTGCCAGAATATGATCACATCAAATGAATTATTAACAGGAGCCTCCTTGACTCAGTAGCTACATTGCTATCAGAATTCTCAAAATTGTTATTAGTTTATAGTTCAAACCTTCATGAGACCAATTTTTTGGTGTCTTTTCAATAATTCTAACTTGCTTTTAACGCGAAGAATATTCTCAACCCTAATCCTAACCCTAGCCCTGACCCTAACACTCTAACTCCTAACAGCCAAAATAATAATATAGTCGAAATCTTTACCTGCAAGGGGCTTCACCATCCTAAGTATCCTAAGTCGCGTTTCCCATGGTCTCGCCCACTCGCACGGCCAAGGCGCACTTCCACTCCCACTATATTTTCATCTCGACCCGGGGATGTCAGAGTGACCGTTTCACGGTCGTTTCTGACGCCATTTAAAGCTCCGTTCTGACAAATTGAAACCTCTATAAACCGTTGTAGCCCCGGATTTAGAGAGGCTTGAAACGGGTGTGGAAACGACTTGCGCGAAACGCTCCAAACAATCGAAGCGGCTCCAGAGTCGTTTCAGCCGTTTCGCACGAGTTAAACCGACTTCTTAAACGGCATCAGAAACGTCCGCAAAACGGCCTACTCTGATATCCCCTAATAGCGTATGTTGACTTCCACGCGGAAAACAATGAATCCCATGATCCACTATGGTGGCATTGTCGATTATTCCTGTTGGAATGTGTCTAAAGTCTAACACATAGTGCAGAGGCGGGACCTTGAGAGACTAAAATTCTCTATTTACCCCTAACACAGGTAGGACAGTATACATATCAGCCTTAATCCGGTGATTGTTCAAGACTAGGGCAAGTCGTCGATTCATTCCTAAGGGGACTATGTTTCCTACATTAGTACATACAACTTCTCGATACAGGAACGGAAAGGTAAATTATCAAAACGGTCAACATATCAGAACATGGCAGATTAATCCAGGATCAACTGATTAATTCTAAAGATGGAAGGGCAAGAGAGAATCGATCATTCTATGGGTACCGACCTTGTATAATTTTGTTCTTTGATGGCCAGAGCATTCAGGGCCACAGCTGTCAGTGACCACTCCGCATATTTAAGAAGCACAATTCCCTCAGCTTATATTACTACTACACAATCTGGGGGTCTTGTTAGAGCCATCTGTGACGGATATTCCTTTGACCCTTCCCTCGCTGTTCCCAATGCTTCCACAATTCATGCAAGCCCTCGTAACGCTCGGTGATGGTAATTTTGAGTTGAAACAGGTCCCTTTGCCTTCACTGGCTCCCGGAGAGGTTTTAGTAAAGGTTGTAGCTGTTGCTCAAAATCCTACAGATTGTCAGTGCTATTTCCATGCGTAGCTGATACCGGATTTATTGACAGACCCCACAGGGAAAACAATCTTATTCCACAAGACAGTTGGTAGCATCCTTGGCTGCGACTTTTCCGGTTATCTAATTGATCGTGAAAATACGGGAAGGCGGGATTTACGCGTTGCTGGCTCCATTCAAGGATGTAAGGCAACAATTTCAACGAGGATATATTGTTGATTATATTATCCTCAGCTGTTAATCCTAATGGCGCCTTTGCTGAATATGTCGCTGCTCCGAAGGATCTTCTTATTCATTTGCCCGATAATATGTCGTTCGAGGAAGCTGCTCAGCTTGGGGTACCATCTTTAACGGCGTGCCAGTGCCTCTTCCAAGCTCTTAAGCTGCCCACTCCTCTGCAGCCCTCTCAAGCTCCGATGGACATTCTTATTTGGGGAGGTGCTACGGCTTCCGGACAATATACTATACAGTTGGCGAAACTCTCTGGCTTCCGAGTTATTTCAACTGCCTCTCCCAAGAACTTCGATTTCGTCAAATCCCTAGGTGCAGATGAGGTTTTCGACTATTCCGATTCTAAGACGGCTCGTAAGGTCTCACAGTTGACGGGAGGAAGACTAAAGCATGCGGTTGACTGTATCAGTGATGGTATGACACCGAATCAAGTTAGCACTTGCCTTTCCAAAGAAGGAGGCACTATTGCAACGCTCCTGCCCTATCAAAGCAAAAAGCCAGGGGTGAAGACAGAGCTTATTTTGCTATATTCCATTAACGGGAAGGTAAAGTTCCATATATTTCAAGTCTAGGCTTTAGACAGCTCAGCTAAAAGTCCTTAATTTAGGCTCTAGATTTCCCATTCCCATTTCCTGCTCATCCAGAGCATAGAGAAAATGGAGTGGAATATTGTAAAATGATCACCGGATTACTCGCCGAAAATCTCTTGAGATCTTGTCCCATCAAGCTTATTCCATCCGGCCTGGCAGGCGTGAGGGAAGGTTTCGATTACATGAAGCAAGGGAAAGTAAGTTCCTATTGATTAATTTGATCTGGATATACATTAAAAGAATGGACAGGTCCACGGAGAGAAATTGACATACCGAATCTCTGACACTCCTGGTATCAACGATTCTAAGGAATGAGATCTGAATGATCAGTAAATAATTTCGATCTGTCATATTTAATTTTATCCTTCTTCTTCTCTATGTCAGAAAGTTCTCTGCTATCATTTGGGAGAGATAAATTGCTGATTCAAACGATACAATATCGTGAAGGCTTCCAATCTGAGTGATCTTCTGTTATCTCGAAGTTCGGCCATTCTCCAGTAGACATCGCTGATACAATTATTCTACCTGTGAACACTTATACTAAATAAGGCTGATGGTTCGACAAGAAGAACTTTGTTATCTCAAGAAGCTCGATGGAGATTGATGGGGAATCATGATGTTTCTGAAAAGAGCTGAGGAATACTTACCGGGGAATAGCGACAATTGAACCTTTTATATCAATGCTGAATATCGAATACGGAAGATACTGATTAGGCAAATTTTAAAGGACATATTTGAGCAAACGACTTAATTTAGAAAGTTATTCAGGAAATCGAAGTCATAGTTGACTCGGGCACATGCGGAGCCGAGACTGACAAATCCGCTGACGTAACGCGACTTTTGAAGATGCCACCACGACTTAGCAAACGGCAACAGCGGGAGAAGGAAGAACTTGAGGCCCTTGCGACCCCTACAGAAGTTAAAGGAGAAGAATCGAGCTCAGAAGATGAAATAACAGTATCCAAGGTAGCAGGAAGCTCTAAAGGACCTGTGGGCTTCTCCGCAGTAAGTCGCGTTGTATTATTTGCTTTCCAGACGCGTATTGAGTTCAGGTAGCTTATGGGCGACAATGATGCTGAAGTAGAGGAGATTAGTGAAGAAGAAACTACCACGAAGGCCTCGAAATCGAAGAAGGTACGCCTAACGTCACGTGTCTTACATTCGCTAACAGAGTCTGCTCGTATGCTTTCATACTATAGTCAAAGAAGAAGAAGAAGAAAGCTGGCAGTGGTGCTGTTGAATCGACTCAATCTACGCCTGAAACAACCCAATCCAAATCTGCGAAGTCTAAGAGCAAATCTCGAGATACCAAGTCTAAGGGCCCTAAGACTAAAGCAGAAGAAGATGAGGAATTTGAGAAAGCGTTGACAGCGTTATCTGGAAAGTGCGTTGTTGTTACTATTTTAGAAAGTCTATTTTACTTAGTCATTTATCCAGATATTCATCTACTAGCATCTCAGATACCCAAGGACGAACATCCGCAACCTCTTCAGTACATGATACCCTACAGTGGGCGAATTAACTATCTTCTTTTGGTACACATTCTGATTGTTACTCAGTAATCTCCTTGCTGTGTCCCTGAAGAACCTCGATCCTGAGGCTGAGCTTCGTCGTTTCTTTGGTTCACGAGTGGTATGTCCCTTGTTATCCGCCTGCCAATCCCGTCTCTTACCCGTCAGTTAGATTTCGTCTTCCGGAGCATCAACCTCAGCCAAACATTCCCGTGTCAAATCCTATTTTGCGCGTCCACAACCTAATTGGCCACCTGCCCAATATCGAGCCGGTCTTAGCATGCGTGCTCTAGAGCAGGAGGAGCTGAATCAGAAGTCTCCATCCGATCCAAAGGAACGCTGGTGGACAGTGGAGGTTAGCCCAAGATATAAAGATGCTACTTATGAATATCTTCAATGTGTCATGGGAGGAGGTACGTTGACAACAAAACCCACGTACTGCGTAACTTAACCACAGCATCTAGATCCTCAGTTTTTCTATAATCTGATGTATGAAATGCCCTGGCACGCAGACACGCTATTACAGCTAGCTGAAGTATATCGGCATAGAGAAGGTTAGCGATACAGTTGTTATAATTTATCCGTGTCTTACAAGCCATCCTCGCCAGAATATTCCACTGCTGCTGATTTCATGTCGCGTGCACTATTCGCTTACGAGCGTGCTTTCACTGGAGCTTTCAACCTTACCAGTGGTCATCACCGTCTTGATTTCGATCGCGTTGAGAATCGTGTCTTCTACCTTGCCGTCGCCCGGAATGTCGTGTACGTCCTTTCAAAGTTTCTTATGAAGCCATAACTAACATGGTCGTTATAACAGTGATCTCAACCGTCGTGGAACTCCAAGAACAGCCTTTGAATATGCCAGACTCCTCCTTTCTCTCGATCCTTATACAGACCCGCACGGTGCTCTACTGCACCTGGATTACCTAGCCATCAAGGCTAATCAGATCGACTGGTTACTAGGTGTATGGGACGCGTATACGAAGATGGGTCTTGGAAAAGAAGAAACAGGCGAACACCGGGTCGATCCTACTCTTTTGCCTGGGTGGATGTGGTCGAGGGCACTGGCACTCTTCGAACAGGAAGGAGAATCAGGCGACCATACTCGCAGCACTGCAGTACTGAAGGAAGCAATATTCACCTTCCCCAGTGTTGCGCCGCTATTAGCAGATAAGCTGGATCTTACAATTCCAAGTGAGCTGCTTCAGCTAGATTCGTTCAAGCTTGTTTTGGATTACAGGTATTGTGTCTTCGCTTATGTTGTCTTGTATCACACTGATATCGACTCTGTGATAGTCCATACCGGGATGATTTAGCCTCCTCTCTCATACACCTCATGTCGCATATCTATGCCCTTCGATCACACTCAATCTGGAAGATTCCTGCCCGTTCGTCCTGGTTTAATCAGACATTAGCCTCATTATCCCCCAAATCCTTCTCATCAACTACTCAATCACGCACGCTCTCGAGACTCAAAGCATTATACGGTCATCCTTCGAATATTACCGACTCTCTCTATCGCCATGTCATCGTCGTCTCTCCGTTATCAGCGGATTTCCGCCGATTACTAGCTTTCTTCCCTGCTTCAGAGAAGGAAAGGATGGAAGGCAATATCGAGGGCGACCCCTTACCACCCGTAACGGCTCTATCGATATACAATGACAAGTACTTAGGTGTGTCGTTAGAGGGCAGGAGCGGCAGAAATGCAGCTCAACGCGCTGGCGAACGGCTGCAGAGGCTCCTTGGGGATCAAGGTCAGCTGCAGCTATTACTAGATGCGCATCCACAACTTGGCGAGATGTTCCCTGGTGGCATAGCGCAGTTGGGCGAGTTGGCAAGACAGGCTCCGCACGAGATCCTCGAGGCACTGATGGCCATTGTTGGAAATAATAATGGCGGAGGTCCTGAGCAGGTGAATCCAAATGGAGAACGCAGGATGCCGAGAGGCGAGGGGATCTTCGGAGAGCACGAGAATGTTCAGGAACGTGATCATGAGGATGATGGCGTTGATGTTGACGAGGAAGAGAATGATGAACACACCGATGATGATGAGGTGAGTTTGTCTGCATCTTTACCTGAGAAATAATTGTCTGATTAATTATATTTAGCCGTCTTTTCCCGTGCGGATTGTCCAGAACCTTTTTGGTCGTTTCTGGGGAAGATCGGCTGATGCTGAAGAACAAGCAAATCCTGATGACGGGGAAGGAGCAGGAGCAAGACCGGATGATGTAGATTAAATCAGCGACTTCATTCAAGCCTTCTATTCTTTTCCTTCCTTTCCTTTCGATCATTATGCTGTATCGATCAGCAATATATTAAGTACATAATAGTATTATTCTCGTGATCGGTGTATTTGTATTGAGGCTTTTATGCTTCATATTTCAAGTAGTAATAATCTCCTGTTTACATTTGTAGAGTCTTGTAGCGCTAGTTCAATAAACGCAAACATAAATTGGTATCTACTTTTGCAGATTCATTCTGTACCATGGTTGTAGGGAAAAATACTCAAAATGCTCAATATCTTATTTTGCACGACCTTCGTTGTCTTGCCACGTGTATGCTGAAGTCATAAGTCATAACCAACGTTCAAATATAGTTGTATTCTGAATTATAACAAACTGTATACTTAGCTGGGTATGCAATCTATTTTTTTTGACTCTGGCTCCATTTATGTTTAAAAGGGATGAATAGATCTTGTGAGGTGTCATCACTATATAATATACAAATAATACAAGCAAGTTATTGAACATCCTGCGGGAAGCCTGCCAGAGGACAAAGATGAATCACGAAATATCCATTCTAGTAGCCAATATCCTGAGATATCTCAATCATATGCTACATAACCCTCATTCGCATTTATGGACTGCCCTATATAAAAGGATATTTAAAGGTTTTTGCAGAGGAATACCCTGATACTTACCTGTTACAAATCCACTCTGTTCTGAAGCCAAATATGAGACTAAGTGTGCAATGTCCTCCGGGTATCCATTCCGCTTGACTGCTGTAGCACTTGCGCACTAATTTGACAAAATTCAGTTCGGAACGAATCTCTGAGTACTAAACGTTGCTCACTTTCGCTACCCATGAGCTCTTGCCATTAAGCTGATCAACCATCTCTCGCACTAGTTAAGAGTTAACCGCCTGAACATGATCCACTCTATCTTCCAAAATGCTTACTCATGTCTGTTTCTATTAGTCCTGGAGCATATGAATTTACGGTAATACCATGAGAGCCAAATTCAATTGCTAAAGAGCGTAAGTAATACTGAGCATATATTCATAATTTTTTGATCAATTACCGGCAGCTTGGGTTATTCCCCTGACAAAGAATTTATTTGCTGAATAAGTTGAGAGCATCGGAAAACCTGCATACCGTTCCGCAAAGTTAGCATGAATGAAAGTATACCGGTGATTTAACTCCTACAGACCTCTCTTCCCGGAGACCGACGGGGCACCTTAAGAAGAATTATATTGTGATAACAATTCATAAGAAAGGATCAAAATGTACCAATTAACCTTCCACCTTTTCCTTGCTTAATCATTTGGCGTCCCGCCATCTTATATGCCAGGAAAACACTGAATGTTTATTCTCATGATACGTTCCCACTCTTCCTCAGTGGCTGTAGTCAGGCCCCGTATTAATGATAGAGAATAAATCAAGGCAAGGGAGGAAACATACTATCTAGTAATGAAGCTCTGAAGTTTACGCCTACGTTGGCAACGAACTGTGATAGTATCGCCATCGATTAAAATTCACCTTTAGAGTTATATGAACATGACCACACCACATCAATGCTTCCAAATACTTCAATAGCGGTATCAACTAATTTCTGAACATGTTTTGCATCGGCGGCGTCGCCAAAAGATGCCACAGCTCTTTCCTTTCCCAGTTCTTTGACGACATCATACAAGGCCGCTTTCTTGGCAGGAAGGTCATTGAGTACCACGTTAGCCCATCAGTTATTAAATATGCTGGGCAATGTAGAGACCGATTCCTTGAGCCGCACCTGTGACAATCACAACATGACGGGCTGGACGTGAACTGGAGGGAGCCTTAGATGCTGACATGGAGAATGGGGGTATTCAAAGACTAGAAGGAGAAGGGTCTGGAATGGCTCAAGCATTCCGGAGACTTTTCCAAAAGACAACTAGGCAAATCTCCACTGAGCAAACACATCTCCGCTCGGGCATTGCAGTCCGGTAAATTAATATGGGACTTGAACGACACTACTGAAGGACCAGTCTCAAGGTCGGGTTCAGTAATATTGCAACCAATGAGAACTATGCAAACGAATGTGTGATGTCACGTACAATGCAATTGATAAGTCCCCATGTTCCCCGCCTCCAACACCACGGCCCACGGTCCACGACCACAACCATCCCTATTCCACCCACTTTTGTCTGCATTTGGAAGCGACGCTTTCCTCCTTCTAGCAATTGCAGGTATTCCCCTTTACGTTCCATTATACCCTCTGCTGCGGTCGACCACATCGTCCCGTACTCCATGTCTTGCCACCTTAAGAGCCTCGTACTACCTAAAAATATAAAAATGTACTGTGCCACACTGGCCTTCACGATCTTCTCTGTCTTCTGTCACACTGGCTAGTAGATGTCCTTTTCTCGTCATCTGCCTATGTCATTGACGACGTTGCGTCACCGCCACCTAATGTGGCTCTACTACTGCGCCTGTTCCCTTTGACCAGTATTGGCAGAATCGTATTGCCGGCTGTCTTCAACCGGCCACGTGCCTTACAAACCAATTCTCATCGCGTCCCCCGACTCTGACCATCTCTCTCTGCTTGCAAGCCGAAGTTGCCACTTCTGAGACAGTATGTGCATCGCATATTCGCAATTGTCAAATCCATGATTCTGTACCACTGTGTTTCCCGGTGGGATGGCTGGGGTGCAATTGGAAAGGGAGGTGTAGGATCGGATGCTCCATGTGCGGGCGGCTTGCGAGGGACCGTGTTGACAATGCTCACTAACCAAGCTCGACATCACCCTGACTTTGTTGATCGTATACCTCATGACTGTAGTGCACCATATGTGATTATACCTTAGTCATAGAGGGTACTTACAGCCACCGGCGTTTCCATTTTTGGGACCTAGTCCGGCCAATACACCACCACCACCACCCTGAGCTCCCTCTCGCCGCGATGGGACCTTGTTTGTGCAGTTGGCCAATGAGATTGGATGAGAGCAATGAAAAGCGGAACTGGATCACGCTGGATCCAGTGGCCCATCAAGACATTCAAAGCATGGTTTGTCGATGAGAGCGTACCTATAATTCAAAAGGCGAATTTATTTCTTTGCAAGCAGGGATAAAGACTTCAATCGGAGACGGAAGCAGCCAGATAATATACATTAAGGAAGAAATTGTCAAAAAAGACAGGGAAGAGAAGCTCAAAATCGCTGATGTGACGAAGAGAAGCACTCCACATGCCTGAGCTGCGTTTGAAAATAATCTGATGTTAGTTTTATGCGCTCTACCGGAAGATATGTTACTCACTTACCAGGCTCTCACGTCTGAACGCAGAGAGAAGTCAAGGTTCCAGTTACTCTTCAAATGCATACCAATCTACTCCTCCCCCACGTTGAGTCTGAACGACAAACGATGTTTGAACGGATGAACTTTTCGTCGGAACTGGAAGGAACTCTTCGATAAATGCGAATGCACGCGGAGTCGACTAAAGGGATAATCACATCAGATGGTTTGGCGCTTGAATTGAAGGTGATAGACATATACACTGCTGAATTTCCAAAGCTTACGCATTTGTCCCCAGACTAGGTCTTATCCGATGTAACGGTGTGATTCTCGAAGAAGCGATGAGCCCCATCTTAAGGCAGATCTCGGCTTCGTAGTAAAGCAAGAGCTCTAGTTCAAGGCTCATCTCAGCAGCTATCAAAATAACAGCAAATACTATGACTTACTTTGCACATCGTCGTGCATAAGTATCACTTATCTCTGTCCCGACCTCATACGTTACTTCGACTCCTTCACCATATCGACAGTATACTTTCCATCGGAAATGAATCGTGCAAAGCCATACTTATGGATAACTCGTTCCCTAGATTATTTTGCAGGCCTGAGCTTAACGTTCGCTCCAGAAATATTTCATCGAATTCCCATTGTTGCCCTTAATCGAGGCAGTGACTGGATTGGTATGTCTCTTTTAACATTAAAATCAGTTGGTTGAGATGTTCTTGACAGCCGATGTATTACCCTTGCAGCCTCATATCTCGGTCCAATCTACACCTGAAAGGAAGTTGGTTTTTCAAGTTTTAGGGCTTTCCCATTTCAATTTGCAGTTCTATATTATCTTACGTTGGTTCCATATTGGGAGAGAGGGGTAAGGTTTTCGTACAACTCAGGTATTAATCTTTGCTTCCAATCGGATTGAAAAACCTTATTGAGCCTCTTTTCTCCGAATTACAGTATTGACGGCAGACTCATGTTCCTGTTAGGGACAATAATAATCTGCACCTTCACAAGTCAGGGATCTCCCCTTCTTCTTCTATTATCTCTGATCGATTCATTGGTGGCCCTCCTCATACAAAGGATGGCCGGTCCTCGTAAGAGCCTTCTACCATTGGAAAATCCAACTCCAGTCGGTGCAGGGGGTAATATTCTTGGGGAGCAACGTAGCGACTCTTCTTTTTACTGTCTTAAGCATTATCACAGGAGAATCATATCCGATAATCTCTGCTTCAAGACTTCCAACTTATTCGGGTCGGGGCAAGTGTAGGTTACGACTATTATGAATGCTTACGATGGGCAATTTCTTACACTTCACGCCATTTTTTTAAAAATACACCACATTTTGTTATAGCTTCCACGCACATATTCTAACTAATCTAAGCAATTAGCACAGAATATCGATACAGGAAAGGGTATAGAACGAGAGAAAATACAACAGGAAACCTAAGCCCCCAAAAATCAAGATACACTGGAGACAAACGTGCAGACGTTGCAGGAACTCTCAAGGTTCATGGACAAGAAATAAGATCAATCATATTTTCAGGCATTTCTTGAGCTAAAGAACTGTAATAGAACTTAGTCTGAAGTCTAGAGAAGTATTAAAGTAGGGAAACTTACGCGACGATCCCTGCGGCCTCCCTTACGACCTTTACGTCTCCTTCCGCCCTTAACGGCAATAGAATTAGGGTCATTGTTATTTGCGACTGCAATAGTTGCGGCGGTATCATCGGCAGTGGAGGCGGCGTCGGTAGCACTTGCACTTGCGCTTGCAGCAACAGTTGCGGTCGCTGTAGCTGAGTCGGTGGCAGCGGCAGCACTGTCCGTGGCAGCACTGTCCGTGGCAGCAGCACTGTCCGTGGCAGCACTGTCCGTGGCAACAGCAGCAGCACTGGTGGTGGCAGCAGCAGCAGCACTGGTGGTGGCAGCAGCAGCATTGTCGGCAGCAGCAGGGTCGGCGGCGGCAGTGGCATTGGCGGCGGCGGCGGAGTCACTCACGGTGATATAGATAAAATCATCCAAAGAGCCATGTTGCGCAACGGGGACCAGAAGAGGCTGATGGTTACCTGCAGTGTTAATGGTAGCAATACGATAGACACCGGCCGGAATACCCTTGGCGACGGTGGCGGATAATACACCGTCGGTAGCGGGTGAATTGAGTCCCTTGAAGAATGCGAACTTCGTGGGATCCAGTACGGTTGTATCGGTTACGCTTGCAATTTGCTCGATGACGATATGAGAATGACCGATGATTTCTCCCTGAGCGTTGAGTTGTTGTGGAGCAGCGAAGTAGTTGGTAGCAGGGTTCACGAAGTCGCCGGTTTGGAAATTAGACACAGCCATCTTGATATCAAACGCAGTATTGGCCGGAATCGTGGCGAAGTTCGCTGATAATGAGTCATTAGAGAGGTTATCATTAGGAAAGAAAAAAAAAATACTAACGTGGGCTTTGAAATTTGGAGTTAACCATCTTGGTCTTCGCTGGGATGTCACCCATGGGGACGGGGTTGCACGACCCCTCTTCGACTTGTTGACCATTGGTAATTGTTTTTCCGACACAGAAGTTGATAAAGTTGTTCGTCGAGGTCAATGACGGCGCTTGGCCTGCGGCAGAACCAGTGCCATTCTGACCGTCCAAAGCTAAATTGGGCCCAATGACGGATGGGTCTAGCTGAAGAGAACTCTGAATATCAGCGCCAGTTCCTTGGTTCCCAGCGTTTGCGCCAGTATCATTGTTTGCCCCAGCATCAGTGTCTGCGCCAGCATTTCCGGAACCGTTCTATAATAAGTATACACCAATTAATTGATGCCACAAGGATATTCAGAAATCACCACTGACGCTATTATTAACACCAGCGTTGGAATCTGCAGCTGTTGAGGTAGCAGCCGCTGCTGTATTGGTCACCGTAACGGTTTGGGTGGCACCTGCAGCAGTAGCACTAACGGTGACAGTGACAGTTTGAGCACTGCCTCCGCCTCCGCCTCCGCCTCCGCCTCCGCCTCCGCCTCCGCCTCCGCCTCCGCCTCCGCCTCCGCCTCCGCCTCTGCCTCCGCCTCCGTTTCCGCCTCTACCGCCTCTCCCAATGCCGAATTGTTGCTAAATAAGGGAATTAAATATATTTGAAGTAGGAACGAGGGTGTCGACTTACCAAGCATTGTTGCTCAGTAACACCAGCAGCTGACGCAATATATGCTGCATTGGAGATGACGGAAACAAGCAAAGCGGTTGAAACAGAGAATTTCATGATGTATCAGAGATAAAATGGGAACGTAAAACTGCCTGAAATATAATAAAGGATTGAAAAGTAGAATAGCCTGCAAGACACCAGTGCCTGGAGGGAATTGAAAGAAACTGAAGAAAAGAAAGATTAGCGTTCGTATACTTCGATAAGTACAAGAAAACATACAAGAATGTGGTGTGGGGGGAACTTTCGAACTAACAAGGCTCTCAATGCGTTTAAGAACTATACAAAAGACATGACCCCTAACACCTGTCGGCAAAAAATTCCCACTGCCTCCTACCGCATCCCTTATTTGTTCGTGTCCGCACCGCCGACAGGAGCTGAGCCATATCGATACTAGAGATCAGATCAACCCTGTCCTTTGTGAAAATGTTCGATTCTGAGGCATTAACTGAAGGAATTCCAGGCAATCTGTTGGATCCCAGTGAGTTTGCTAACCTGATAGGCTGCGTTGTAAGTAGCTGAAATCTATTTCTCGCCTCACCATATCACGAAGGGACGCTAATAATAGAGCTTATCATGTTATTGGATCAGACTGGATTCCAAGGAACCAGTTTACCAGAGTTCAACGTTGAGCTGATGTCGCTCAGTAGCTAAGAGAATCTTGCGCTAGACATCCAACCAGATATTAAATTATAGTCTATATCTTACCTACTTATATAAGTCTCTATGGTATATAGTACCAGTACCAGCATTGAATTATATCAAGGGTCGATAAGGAGCTTATGGGCCAACTAGGGCCAACTTTGAGGCACATGGTGTCTCGGAGCGAGGACATGCCAAGACCCCCGACACACCATCCGCCAATCATGGACATGAGCCAGCTCACTCTAATCACCAGTTCAATGCCTAGACGTTCGACAGGATCTGGTGCTATGACAATCCCTTGAACGGAGTAGCTC
>KN837158.1:246834-258866 GCA_000827215.1 Sphaerobolus stellatus SS14
GAAGCTAGAGACTCTATATAGTTATTCATAGCACCTGCAGCCACTAGCATAGCGCAAAATCACCAGACTTCTAGGGAATCTATGGAGACTACCATAGTGTACATAAATTACAGAGGCTACGGTGTCTATGGACGCTATATAGCCTCTGTAGCATTTGCCAACTTTCCTGATGCAACCTCCAGATCCGAATCATGAAATGCCTGGCAGGCCTCGATGAGCCGGTTCTGATGACGATATATACGGTCTGGATGACCTTGAGCATATTATAGTCTTCCTCAAGATCCTCTTCCAGAGCCTTGATGGTGCGCTTCCACGCGTTGCGTTGCTTTTCCTGCACTGCGTGGTGCTGACTTTCAAGGACGGCGACGTCTGACGCGGTTTCCGTCAGTGACTGAAAGTCCTTGAAGATCCCGTGGATATTATGTGCCAGTTTGGCCGGGCTCGTTACGGGATCATTATCTTCATTGATGATGAGAGTAAGCATCCGTTCTTCGAGGGTTGATGAATATGTCGCGGGGATAACAGGGTCAACACCAGGATCAACTACACGGCTCTGTAGGTATAAGTGGCAGGGCGGCGGATATACGGCGGTGCAGCCTCACCTCCACGGATGATTCTCCTCCAGCACGACCTTCCTCCTCGCTGCTCATACCTCCCACCATCATACTGTCTTGTCCATGAGTCCCCTGTGGTCGCTCCTCTTCCGAATCACTCCAAGGCTGTGGCGGATGTTCATGCCCGTCAGCATAACGCGGCACGTACGCTCGAAATTGATTTTCGCCAACGGTGGAGACAGTTGTGCTGCCTGGAGGGGTTATAGAGGGAGAAACTGATCCACTTGAAGGCTCCGGGGATGCTGGTGCGCGTCGGCATAACGGGGCGCGTACGCTCGAATCGGGCCTCCTGTTGGTGTAAAACTCGAATCGAGTCCACGATATGGAGAGGAGGACATGGTTGGTTTAGAGGAAAAGAGGAAACTTCAAGACGGACGCTTAAGTTAAAGGCAGATGGTGGAAGCGGACAAAGAGTGGACGAAGAACCGCGAGATTTAAATGGGAGGTACTTCATCAATTTATTCCCCGACACAAACACCGTCAGCCAATGGTGATGCTTTCTGAAATTCTAACTTGTACGAAAAGGTGGAGAAAATACTTGAATTCATCGTTATCGCAAGCTGCATCGATTCGTTTGGCTGAAGTTGTTAATTCGACGGAAGTCTTCCAATGTTCTTCTGACACAACTTCGTACATGCCTTTTATTTATTTTCCTCATAGGATGCGCTTTAAACCTTCGCATTTCACGTTCATAGTGCCCCGTTTGATTACCAAGCCTAGCCTCCGAAGACAAACGGCTCAGTTTAGGATATCCAAATATCTGCTTCACAGAGGTGCATTCTGTAGCAATAGTTGCGGGCTGATGCCAAAGGGATTATAGTCAAGTCAACACAGTTGAATCACTCAACGGTCCTCTAGAGAGATGGAAGTCGTTAATATAATGATGACGCTTAATCACTTGGAACCCACTTTAGAGGAACCCTACATTACTCATGGTAGGAGATTGCCTTTTCATGTATGCTGCGAGTGGAGTGACACATTCTTCACAGACATTTCTTTTTGTCGGTAAATAATAGAATCTCCCCTATGGCTATTCCACGTTTCTTCCGAATTTGAGAAACTTGCTGCATAAGAATTCAGAAGAGAAACAGAGTCTTGAGATGTTTGAATAAATTGTTCAGCATATATAGTCCGAGATTCACATGAAAAACCTCTCATATGTCACATAAATAGTACACAGTTGATACTCAGCAACATGATTTCGTAAAAAGAACCCGAACATTCAAAATGAAAATACATCGAGCAAAGCTCAGGTGTTTCCAAGATTCGAACCGGGGTCACGAGAATACTCAACTCACATCCATGAAGGATCAAAATCTGAGGGAGAGAATAGTTATTACTACCCATCGCTTTCTGATACTTCACAGCCACGGTGGGTGAAGCGTTTCATTGATACACAGCAGTGAAAGATAGGGGTATCTTTTAGTACAAGCCGAGAGAGGATATCGAGCGAAATAACTCGGATATGCTTTGATAATAAATATTTTAGCTTGAAACTGCGATAATCCCGGGAAGGAGTGGTCGGCTCTGGAACGAAGAGCTTTTCAAAACGAAGGATTCATGCAGAGAGAAAGCCCTCCGTCAATCGTGCAGCTCCACACGTAGAAGATGCTCCGTTTCCTACTAATAATAGGGCTCATAAAATCTCCATACGAGTAATAGGATACGTTCCAAACTCACCGGTGCACGATCATAGAATGTGAGCTATCTCTCTAAGAGCCATATTTCATAAAGGAGGTGATTCTCAGTGAGGTCACTTGAAGTATTCGGGAAGGATACAGAAATATCTTTGTACCGTTACATAGCGATGAGGGACGCTGTTTCTCCTTCGTGAAACATGTCAGAGTGCGTATGAAGGGTAAGCTAGAACGATATAGTTGACCATTAAATATACGATAATGAGAGGAGTTCTCAACTACACAAAACCTGCGAGAGCGTATGTCTTCATCTAACGAAGTACTTATATATCCACTGGTTCAATTTGAAAATATGTCTCCTCGTAATTCGCCCCACTACAGAACACTAGTAGAATGTCTCAAAAATCCAAAATACATTATAATGCATATCAACCTGATATTGCATTATAATAGAGACTTTGCGCAAAAGCCGTAGCGCCACCTGCGGTTGTTATGACGTTGTGCAAATCTCTAATAGTCCTATCTCCCTAATTCCACGCCAATGCTGCACGGATTTCTTTGTTTCTGATCAGCATCTTTCCAATTTGTAGGAGAGCATTGGCTGATGCCACGGGATAGTCGGAATTCAAAAAAGGAGGGGTGAAAATAAGTCATAGACCACTGATAATTTCTAATTTAATATCTCCAAGAGGTTCACTCTTTTCAAGGCTCACAATCTAAATCCGCGGTACTAAATATAGCGCCACTCCCGTTGGCCAGCATCAATTTAATTTTCCAGATTGGTGACCTCGAGGCTATTTTCAGCTGACGAACCTTCTATAGCTGAATCGTCATTACCTTACCTCCGCTACACGTATAGACCACAAGGGGATAGATAGCACGTCGCGATCTAAGAGATACTGGCATCGGAGCAATTGGCGCTCGTGTTTCTTGGCGAACAAAGGTACGCAAATCTGGCTGAATTGGCCCGAGCTAACATCAGACGAACGCTATCATAAAGATATTCCGCAAGCAAAAAATTGAAATTGAGATTATGCGCAAATAGCTGGAATGGCTTTAGAGCTCACACTTTACTTCCAGGATGGTGCACCAGCTGAAAAGGCATCTGACGAGTTGGTACTGTCTGTTTGAATTCTGTAAATTGTTCCTTTTCGGTAAATAAATGAATCCCGAGCTTTCAATCATTTTAAATATCTAAATCTATCCCTTTCTGATATTTCGTGTATCCAGTTAACGACATTCCTCCGTATCAAGGAGCTAGAGGGATCGGTATGCTGCGCGCACTGGCAGTTGTACGTCATTTTCCTGAAAATAATCAAATCTTTTCTTTTAATCGCATCCAACATTTTTTGGTCGGAACCTATCGATTTTTCAGCCAAACACTCGCTATTAATCACCTTACCTGGGTTGGAAGTCGATCTCGATGGGATAGTTTTGGCAACTTCTATCATCGGATTTGCCCTCATCGCGACCTTTATCGTTTATCAGGCCAAGGTATCTAAGGGAATTACTTTCCCTTGGGAAGTTATTCCTAACAGAGCTATTTCAAGTGGGTAAGCGACCTTCTAAGTCCCCATTTTCACTACCCCATTATTAACCATCATGTATTCACAGATATTGGGCTATTATCAATCAGCGACGGATTGAGCTTTATTTACCTGATCCTGTGTAGTAGATGTGTATGTCAACGAGAAGCTCACTTCCTAAACAACTGTGTCAAACGTTGAACAAGTACCTCAACCTCGCAACGCTTCCAGGTGCAGGTAATTCGAGTGCGAATTGCCGACTTTCCGACTTTCTAGGGTGAGTAAACAACTCCACAGCTTCTTACTTTTATTTATCTTCTCTGGGATCCTCCTTAAACCTTCACATTTCTACGTCCACAGTGCCCCGTCTGATCACCAGGCCTAGTCTCAGAAGACAAAAGACACCATTATCTAAGATCCAAATACTTGTTTCACAGAGGTCCATTATATATCAATAACTGCGGTGTAATCCGATGTCAAAGGATCATGGTAAGTCAACTTAGTTGACTCACGGAACGGTCCTCCAGCGAAATAAAATGGTTGATAAAACGATAAAGCCTTCCTGGCGAGCAGTTTGGCTGCAAGCTATATTGACTATGGCTTGTTGACGTATGGTGCACGTCGTGGGACACATTATTCGCATATCCTTCTTCTATCATTCAATAATAAATCCTCCGTATGGCCACTCCAGCTTTCTTCCGAACTTGCGAAATGTTGCTCATGCATAAGAACTCAGAAGAAAAATAAAGGGTGAAGCTTATTTGGGAAACTTATGCTTCTCTGCAAAGGTCTTCGCATGCAATGGAAGAGGGAAGGATCTTTGTAAATAGTTTCCGATCGTAATTGGTGGGAGCTTAAGTATCAACGCCAACCGTAGATAACTTACAGGCCAAATTTTCTAACTTCAATTATGGCATATAATTATATTTATTCCCTCTTCTTTGTTTGGGAACAGACTCAGAAGGAGTCGTTTAGGCTCCAGGTGTAAAATATACATCCATCGGATAAGTTGTGAGACGCCTCAAAATATAAACTTTGGCTTCGAATTCTTGGCTTCTTTCGCGCGGCATTATCCCGGCGGTAGTAGGCAATACTAGTCAATGGTCCGTGTCCCTCTTTCCCTCTTTGGAAGACAAGGTACGCCGAGACAGCCGTTGGCATCGATTCCTCCAATCTCAATCTCTCAATTTGCCAATTAATTATTTCGTTAACAGTGTGATTTGCATGTCTGCAAAATAGTTTGATAAACCAAGCTCAAGGATTGCGTCAAGATTAACTAACTTATATTTAGTCACTACTAGTATACTTAGTTCATCCAGAACTCTTCGGGTAGTTTGCTCCTAACTTAAGGAAGCTATGCAGGTAAATCCCATCCCTCCGACTCCTTATCGAGACCGCGGGCGCAAAGGTCGATATCCATACATAAGTATAAATCTATGCAAGAAGTTACATGGATGACAGAATATTGCAGTGAACATAGCAGAGGATACAGGAGGAAATACCGAAGGCCACTTCCCAATATTAGAGCTGGTGAACCATTCGGTTTCTATTGATTCTAGAAACTCTTCCGTGAGAATAAGAGCATCTTATCTTCTGGTGTCCACATGATTAGACAAACTGTGTGGTATTAGCACTAAAATATTGGACCTCGAAAGTGTGAGACCTTTCGGTCCATTTCAATCAACTCGCCATGCTTGATAGAACCGACGACGACATCACATAGATGATGAGTCGCGGAGGTTTCCTGCTTCACCCCATCTCTGTGGCTCGATCTGGAGCTCCGAAAATGTAGGTTCTCTTCCATGCATATCATTCTCGTCTTTCACGCATGGGAACGGTACCAAAAGATTCACAGGCTCTTGCCTGGGCCACCTGACCGTCCTGAAAGGAATTTTTGCTTTTAGACACCTATCCTGCAAATAAATTAGAGAAGTCCGAACATGTTCATCTCACGCTCAGAGAAGTGCCTGCACTGAGTTGGGGGAAATCAGAACTTGTTGTGCCATCTCGAATTTTGCAATAAGTACCTCTATTGGTTGATGGCGTTTTTTCGGTCGATGCGTGTCCGCTTAGCTCTCAATGTCTAAATGAAGATAGGCGAAGATATAATATGATGCTGTCTCGATCGAAGTGTTTGGGTGAGACAAGGAGCATTTGACAGGTGGTGCGCATTCGTGGGCATTAAAGAATCCACATCTTCTGTAGCTAGCGTAACTCGGTCTTTTGCACAGTCGAATGGAGAGGCAAGCGAAAGAGCAACCAATCATAAATACCGGAAGACTCCGAAACGGATTTTCGGCTGGATTGGTCTTGCGTCAAGCCCTTTCTGTCTATCCCAGGCCAATCTTGAGACTTCTTCCCCGGATATCATATGCTTCTTCGACCCTATCATGAAGATCTTTGAAAGCTCAGGAAAGCTCCTAGCATCCATATGCCTGTGCGGAGAGCGGAAATACTTGGGAAATACTGACCCTAATAGCTCTGTCGTTGTGAGGTCCTATAGAAGCCGTTATACATGGTGAAACCGAATTTACTTACCAAGAAGAGAAGCTTTAATTCGTAGGTAAGTTAGCTTCGAACGGAAAAGCGGGAATTCGATGCAGCCTGTGAAATCTACGGAATAGGGGCATTGAAAGAGCTCGTGTGGGATATTCAGGACAAATCGGAATAGGCCTCTAAATCTCTCCTTTACGCGAAGGTCCAACCACTATATAGCGTGATATCACACCGGGTACGGTTACGCAGTGTCCTTACCCCCTTCCTTTACTCGCTCGAGTTTGTCATGGCCAGCCCAGCAGATTCCCCAGTAGCAGCAATTCCAATGATTCCCAATCCTGAAACGCCTCTCGCGCTTCTACCCCCCCAGCTGGCTAGCCAGTTCGAAGTCTCCAGATATCTTCTGGTTGCAACATGCGGAGTATGTAGTTTATTTTCTGTGTATTGCAATAAATCTGATCGACTACAAAGATGTTCTCTTGGGATATCCTTACAAACCTATCGAATGATTGGAGGCTCTTGACAAAATACCGAGTCGGTCTGCCTACTATTGCCTATTTTGCTTCGAGGTATGTTTCTCTATCCTTCTCGGCGTACGATTCAGATTTACTCATGACTTGGGATCAAAAGAATGGTCGCTTTCGCCTATATAATTTCTAGCACGGCTTTCCAAAGTACGTTAATTTCGAACATGTATTACTGGGAGTTTCTAAACACGTTTCCACCAACAGTTGGCGCAGTGGGCAATTGTCAAGCACTGCAAGTTGCCGTCGGTTGGACTTTCGCTTTTGGAGTTGGCCTTACGGCTCTTCTCTTCTTTTTTCGTATCCAAGCCATCTTCCACGGAGAAAGACTAATAGTGGCCTTCTTCGCATTTACATGGTTTGCCACCTTGGCTGGATCCATGACTGTTCCGTTTGCGATCACTGGTGCTCATATTGGTCCTACGAATCACTGCATCAATACTGGAGTAAAACCATTTAGTTCAGTCGGGGTTATTATCTCAACCGTCAATGACACCCTCGTTTTTGTATTCATCTCCGTCCGACTCATGACGACTACTTCTTATTACCCTCAGCACGGTGGATTCTTCAGTCGTATAAAGGCCTTTTTCCGAGGGGAAGATCTACCCAGCTTCTCTCGCTCTCTCTTGCAGAGCGGACAGCAATATTACTTGTATGATTCATTTGACATTTCAGTTTTCTTAAGATTAACCCTTTCACCATCTAGGATCACTGTAGGTGGTAATATCCTTACCATGGGTATGATCCTTGCACCGGCTTCCCTTCCCGCCGTTTTCCATGCCATGTTCACCGTGCCAAACATGGCGTTAGCCAACTCCATGGCATGCCGGGT
Organism: Sphaerobolus stellatus SS14; assembly: GCA_000827215.1. Taxonomy (NCBI): domain Eukaryota; kingdom Fungi; phylum Basidiomycota; class Agaricomycetes; order Geastrales; family Sphaerobolaceae; genus Sphaerobolus; species Sphaerobolus stellatus. Next base: position 254,464 of record KN837158.1, read on the forward strand.
TTATCGGGAAATCAAGTTTGGTCGCATTGACAAGACAGGAATGACCACGCGAAGCACTCAACCAAGTCATTCATTACCGTCCTTTACCACGGGTCCGCGCTCTAAAACCACTCGTCCAAGAGATGTCTACGAGACTGGTCATGATTTGTCTACCTCGGAATTCAGCAGGGAAGCTTCGACGACTGCGCCAGACTTTGGTGTCACTGTCACTAAGTCTATCTACCAGCAAACTGATGTTCCTATGGAAGTCATGCTGCCACCCAACGGTCACAAAGGAGGACACGAAAAAGGGCCCCATGGTATGTCCTTTTTTTTTTTTTTTGAGTATTTTCTTATTTGTCATTTTAGTCGTTTGAACTCGTTATATCGGTGATAGAGCCACATCTCAGTTTCGGCGAAGAATTTCTTGTATTACTCCATGTGTGATAATTGACAACTCGGCTGCCATTATCCTTGGATACGTGTTTGAAAGATGTCTTGGTTATCGGAGAAAAACTGTGCGAATATTACCAACGCATTAAAAGAGCTTTAATGGAGTTATTTGGTAAAGGAACCTGTTCCTTTGCCAATCTCCATGACGTCGCTCATTCTCCTCTTCTTTTCATTACGCAGATTCTACAGAACATACCCGTTACCTTTATTTGGAATGTCTTTCAGACGAACTTGGTTCTACCACTTTCATCATGTTTTCATTTTTAAATTTCAAATTGCCTTTTTGGTTTCCTGGGTATAATTTGTAGCATTCCGTCTTCGTTATTCATTACTTTGCTTGTCTTTTGTCTACCATGTACTACTCACTGCTATGTACGTTACAATATTGATCGCATGAGAAATAGATCTTTTTTCTAGCTTCACCCCGCAGCTAGAAGACGATTTAGCAGGTGGCAAAGGCTTTCTCAACCTCCGCTTGGTAAAATACTACCAAGTCTAAGGTTACATGCCTCCTATTTATTGGGCCTTTGGAAATGAATGCAGAAGCGTAACACGAGAAGTTCCCAAGTTACCAATTTTTTATAAATTCACTGTTTCTCTCATGGAGACGCATATCGCCCCATACCATATGGCACTGTAGTAATATTTTCACCAAAGTATAAAGACATATTTGACGGTTCATCGGCATTCTAGGTGCTCACCTTCTTTCTCATTATCAAGAGAAATTGCGTCTGTGCTGAAGCCTATGTAAGTAGGCATGGAACAGCAGTCTTGCTACAAATTATGGACTCCGTGTAAAGCCTAAGAGGTCAAAAGTTCACGCTTCGTGAAGGAATAAATAATGTCACATCTGGATCGCCATTTTCAATCTAAATTCTCCAGGCAGGCCGTTGAGAATATTTTAGGCTAGATATAAACGTTAGTACAATGTTACTAGGAGATCAGTGAGGCGTATTATTCAATAGTCTGAAGAACGGCACTCGATCTTGAATCTACTGTCGACATTTGGTATAGGATACCGGGTCGCAAAATATAATCGGCGCCAAGCCACGAAGTTTGAGGTATAAATAATTCAGAGGATAGCTCAGCAGCGGTTGGGACCAAAAGCCTGAGACCAAAACGTTAGCCTGAATTTCAAAGATTTTTCTCTCATCTGGACGAAGTCAGTAGATGATGCTTCCAGGCCAGTTTGTCTCGTCCAATCCTACCTGTTATCCAAGGTTTGCTGCATCATTTAGACCGCTAAAGAACCTGATGATCTTCTACATTCGGCGTCAATGGGATAAGAACATGAGGCCTGCACAATAAAATGTTGAGTGTGGGTGCTATGGAATTGAGACTTGAACAGGCTTTCTTGTGTTAGAGACCTCAGAAATACTATATATGCATAAATATTTTCCTAAAAGAGGGTGAATGTTTAAGTCGTGCATAGAAATCGAGGCAGAGATTGACAACGGTAGCACTATAAGCTCGTCAAGCTGTCAGAGTGCCTGTCAACTTCTCAGGTTATAGTAGGATTGAGGCGGCAATGAATTTCCAAAGAAGATTCTGTTATAGATATGGACGCTGCATGTCAACGTCGGCAATGGAAGGGCTTTGTCCGAACACCGCGGAGGTCAGTAATAGCGCCGGAGCGAACTCAAGGACATGGTCTCCCTATTCAGGGAGACACTGGAGACAACAGCGGGGATAATACGAGTACGAAACTTCGAGTTAAGTATTGAGGAAGAACAGGTCTTGCCGGCTTGCTAAAGGGGCGACGGCTAAATAGGTTAAACATATGTTGAAATCACACGATGCCCTCCAGGAGGCGACATCAGAAGTATGAACGCTATAAGAGATTGTTACTCGCTTATAGTTACCTATTGGCAATGCCAACTGACGGAATCTGTTACCATATTCCACCCTGCCACACTCCCAATGATCTTATCCGTGCCCCAACATCCATGGGGCGGGCCCGCGCATTCGTCAGGATCCCTCAAGGTAGTTCATACTCTAGAATGCTAGATAGCGATACGATCCGGAGAGTGATGTGCCAATCCAAGGAGGAGTGCAACGATGGCAAGGAGACGAAAGAACTTGAGGGGGACGACCTGGTTACCCGGCGGTATCGACCCAGCCTCACCCTAGGCTTGAACGTACAAGCTAGCGGGGTCCATCTGTGTCGATACCATATAGAACAGAATACCCGGAGTCATGACATGAGCTGTAGGTTGGGGGAATGGTGGTGGATAGTAACTTGAAGGAGCGCTAGGACAGTAAGGCCGCAAGCGGCACGGCTAAACGAGGCCTGATCGAGATTGAGATCAGTGAGACAAGGAATTTCTTATTCGGATAAGGGGACACAAGCGGTAAAACAAATTTATTTGTGATGAAGTAATTTCAAAACTCTATAGACGTTGAGTGTCAAAAGATGGACTCCGATATACCTCAAGGCTCAGTGGAGAAGTATATGCACTCTGAGAAAGAAAGGTACCTTTTTCTCTCAATGGCGATAAGTACAACCAATTTCCTACATGACAACTCAGCAAAAAAAATAACATGGTTCACGTGGCCGCCCAACCTACCTAAGGTAACTACCTTTTATATATGAGTGTCATGTCACACGGCCTGGGCTCCCAAAACAGCTTCAACTTTTCAAGGTATTCAAACCCGCTCTTCAAGTCGTTAGGAATAGGACCAGAAAATCTAGATGTTTAGCCGATTTAAGTGAGGGCTAGATGCCATTTTTTAAAAGTATTTTTATTCAATTTTCTATCTCATATTGTTGGACAGGAAATGATTCCGACACGTTGGCCTGCCATTCATATTCACTGGATCATTCCCAGGTTTCCGAATCCCTGAGGCCTGAGAACACAAGGCTTGAGAAGGCATACTTCTCAGCTCCAGAGTCACGCAACGCTCAATTAATTTTGAGGGCATCCTTCTTTATGCCACATTGTAGCTACCCATCTAAAGGCAAATCACTGACGGAAACCGTGCAAATGCGCCACAATTCACCAAATAGAGATCACCGCAGCTCCTACTCCACTATGAGGAGGACTCTGGGAATCAATTCCCATATTCAACTATGCTCCATGGGAGACTGTGGTGCTAAAATGATCTTTATGTAGATTTCACCATATTTTCTGGATGTACAGCTTCGTTTTGTCTCCTAACACCATCAGAACACACCGGCCACTTTCTGGGGGGCGCGGAGATCTCAGTTCCCTTTAGTATTTATTTCTCTCCAGGTCACGGTAGATGGGACATAATCTACCCAGATCTCCTTCTAAATCACTAGCCTGAGGATGGTTTCAAATGACTCCGCAACTGGCATGTCCGGTACCTCACAAGATGCAGAAATTCAGGTTCAGATGGCAGAGTGGGTCTAATTCATTAAATAAAAGGCTTTCAATGTGTCTTTAATCTGATTCTTTCTCTTGAATAGCGTGGTCACACACTGCATAGAAATTTCTTCCTTAGGTCAGTCAGTCCATCACGCCCTCTCAAAATTTAAGAATAAATTGAAACCTAATGCCATGGCCCAGCTCTCCTTTTCTACGATACACTTCTCACTATCAGCGATGAAATCCCCTTAATATGGAAAAGAAAATGGCGTATCGGAACAGTTTTATACCTTATGGCTAGATATTGCACTATGATCGAACTTGCAATTGGTTTAATAAGCCAGTTGCAGCATGCTTCTACGCCTATGGTGAGTCTTCGTCAATACTATTCGTCTTCACAATATTAAAGTCTATGGCATTGTGTTGCAGTAATAGAGTCATTAGTTTGAATGCTCCGGAAATAGAGACTGACTACTATTGTTGTAGGTTTTGTAGCGATGCGGTTATCTTTGTGCAAGCCGCGTTTAATATCCTGGGTGCGATTGGAGTACAAGGTACGTTAAATCTTCTAATTTATTTTTATTTCTTGTGATTAATAGGTGGCCAGGACTTCTGCTAGGTAGAGCATACGCAGTTTCTCGA
>KN837158.1:266938-281759 GCA_000827215.1 Sphaerobolus stellatus SS14
CAAACTCGATTAAAATCTAGGATAATGGTAATCATAACGATTGGCCTAGCGGCCGGACTGAATACAGTTCGTCCGGGTTTTCTGTTTTCTGTTTTTATTTATTTATTTATTTATTATTTATTTTAATTTTTCTTGCCTAGATCATGTACAGCGAGGTGCATCTGCTGAATACTAGATCCGTTGAAATTTATACCAAATTTCTACGCCTAAATTTCCATATCATAAATTACTATCCAGATGAATACCCATTGGAGGAATATATCTAGCAGGGTAATGGTTGATTGCCGATAACTTTTTCAGTGTCCATTATTCAGTTTTGGTGTCGTCGATCTCTAGGCTGAGAGTGTGAGTAATCTACGTCTAATATACCCAGTCTCTTCTTTAGAGTTCTTAGGTGGCTTATTTACAGCAGTCCATCAACCCATTAGCAGGTAAATCCATGACCTAAAGATTAGATGCCAGTCAAATTGATAGCTTACTCGCCAAGTTTTTGCGAATTGGCCGCAAAGCTTGCCTCAATCTCTAACACATTGCTCTTATTTCGGGTATATTAATGATCTGTTCTCGCCACGCTTAAAAGATTCGATGGTAATTTACGACCAGCATATGTTGACATGACGTTGAAGATATAAAGGTTGAGCGTCTCTCGAGGAATATCAGATGCATTTCGCCTCTAGGTTTCCTCTTCAGAAGAGCTTTCTCCAAAGAAACATGGAAGAGGCTCCTAGTAAAGACTGGTTACTAACTTTCCTTTACATCGACCGGATGTTCAGATTGCACATTTGATCCCTTCCTCGAAGACAGTTCTTCTACCGGTCAATTTCCCCATGGCCCTGCTCTTAATTATTTTTCTAGGGATGGTTGGCACTATATTGGGGGTACACACCTTATTACACGCCAAGTATTACGGATCGATGGTCGTGCTTCTTTCTACCAAATACCACCCTGCCTCTGTATTGCGGATTTGGTGTAAGCGATATTTACTAGTTCCTGTACCTTCTCCCAAGTCTGAAATTCACCCTTAGTTCAGGATCGTCGCGTCTAAGATAGTATATTGATTAGGATTGATTAGCCACACGACCATATCAAATTTGAGAGGGTTCTATCGTAAGTAGATAACAGATAGTACTAATAAGAAAGGAGCGCCGTCGTTCATGTATGCGAAGGAAGTATTACAGAAAAGGAAAAATAACTCAACAATGAGAAAAAAAAAACACAATGCCCAATACCCAATAAAAAATAAGTGAAGTTTTCAACAGATGAGATGCAATAACAGAGGATGCAGATGCAGACATAAAAGGTGTTTACTACTCGTTAGTTGAGGAATGCAAAATTAACCATGAACCATGATCTTGTCGTACAAAGCTTGCAAGAGAGATAAGAGATAGAGAAATGCGAAATAAGAGACGTGAAAAGAAAGCGTTGCAGTCATTCTATGAATTTGGCGTAATATGTGCTGCGGCATAAATGCGTTGTAGACGTCGAGCTTGGGCTGCTTCAAGCATGCTCTTGAGACTGCCTTCTTTGACTGGTTTAGTGAGAACGCTGGCAGGGACGAAGTTAGATTAAAGAACCCGGTGGAGATAAACCATCACTCACTGATCTGCACCAGCGTCCAGATACTCCTTTTGGTCGGATATGAGTGCATTGCCAGTGACACCAATTACAAAGTCCGCGCGACCCGCTTCGCGCAAATGTCGTGTCGTTCCCAATCCAGACATGATAGGCTAGAGAACATTAGTCAGCCAAAGGATATCTGATAAAGTCAAAATTCAATTTACCATTTGATTATCCTAGCAACCAATCAAATCATCAGTGACCTGCCAAGCCAATTGATAGGACATGCAACTCACCAAAAATACAATCGAAAATCTTGCATCCTCCTCAGCCCAAGCATCCTCCAAAGTCAAAGGAGCTTCATTTTCCGTACGAATACGTGGCGATGGTGTCGCCATAATCTGCTCCAGCGCCAGCAACCCGTTCTCGGCACAAGCCGTCAGACACCCCATCCTTGCCAGCATCCGACTCATCAACGTTCTCGTCAACGGATCGTCATCCACCACCAACACTTTCAGCGGATGGTCTGACGTCGTGGATATGGTCGGTCTGGATGTGGCTGGCGTTGACGCAGCTGCAGGTGCAGATGCAATGGCCGGCACTACTGGGGACAATGAAGTCGTATTCAACGACGGCGTATTTGAAGGCAATATTCCGGGCGAAGAAGAAGCAGGCCTAGACACTGCACCCGTGGGACTCGCCACACTTCCCGGAACAAACGGTGATGGCTGTGATGGGAACTGTCCAGATGGACTGTGTCGCGCGCTACTTGGCGATTGAAGCGCCGTGAATGGAGATATGGCTGTGGTTCCTGTTGCGGCTTCAGGTGAGGTGGCAACAGCGGCATCGCAGGAACGTCTATCGAGTGAATACGGATGGTGCATAGTCGGTGGCTTCGGAACACCACCAAGGCCGTTTCCGGTAAGGTTCATCGAAGGCGAAGGCGCGCGAGGTATTTCAAAACTCGGTTTGGCTTCAAAGTTTGGTTCCGGAAGCTCATGCTTTGGTGTTAGCCCATGTAGAGAAGGTGTCACTGGCCGTGACGAAGACGTGACTCCCGATACAGAGCCCAATGCCGCATGCGAGAATACTGGTAAAGCGCCTTGCTCCATGATTGTCTTGAGAGCCGAGGTCGCGAGAGGAGACATCACAGGGATATCGATTGGCCCTGTGTCTTCCTTGCCGGGAGTGAGTGGAATCGGCACAGGGACGATGGGCGGGCCGGCGTCCGTAGATGTTCGCAGCCCTTGGATGGCATCGAAAGAGATGCGAGGTTGGTTATGCTCGTTTTGCGATTTAGCCATATTGGCGGCTCGTTTGCCGACACCCAGAGCTAGAAAGACATTGCATTAATCTCTTAATTAAGCCATAATAGGAGAAAGCAATACTCACGCAACTCCACCCAAAATGTACTCCCTACACCTAATTTACTTTTGACACCGAGCCTGCCGCCACTCAACTACAAACCGAAAGTTCCGAGTTAGAACTCATTCAAAAAAATTATAGCCACGGAATCACATACCTTCACAATATGCCTAATTAACGCCAAACCGAGCCCTGTCCCCTTTCCACCTTGATGTCTTCCAATCTCCGTCTGGACATACGGACTAAACAGCCTCAAATCAACCAAATCCCTCGCCCGGATACCCACACCCGTATCTGTGACTTCAATATGCACCACGATCTGCTCCAACGGTGGCGGGGGGTGAACATTCACAGGCTTCGTCCCGCCCTCGATTGAATTGTGCACACTTAGCCGCGATTCGGAAAGTCCTACCGGCTCCTTGAAGTCCATATTCACCTCAGGCGTCGCCGCTCTTATAGCACCAGAAGTCTCAAGCGCCACCTTCGTCTTCTCGCTGTCCGTCCCACTCGTGCTGGCTTCAACACCGGAGCCACCGCCATACGGATGTGCGTTACTGGCACGCTGTTCAGTCGCCCCATCACCAGGCGGCGAGGGGAAGACTAATCTCGTCGTAATCTCGACACGTCCACCTGGATGGGTAAACTTGCACGCGTTGCTCGCGAGATTAGTGACGATCTGCCGGAGCCGCATTTCATCGCCAACGACCAACGCGCACGTATCATCATCCTCCTTCAGACGTGCGTCGATCCAATCTGCGTCGTAGCCCTGTGCCTCGTATGCCGCTCGACGAGCGACTTGATCTATTCGTGGATCGAGCTTGGTCACGAACTCCAAGCCGCCTGCATCTGCTGCTAGACGAAGCGGAACAAACATGGATCTAGATATAGGACAGATTAAATAAAAAAAGACCAAAATAATGGCATCAGCAGATGGCACACCTCATAACGGTATGGAACGGATAAGGCGTCGAGACACTTTCAAATCGCCCAGAATCCATTCGATTGCTGAAGAAAAAATAGAATAGTCTAATTAGCCGCCATCCCATTACCCTATAAATAAATAAACACGCACAAATCCAGCACGTCATTAAGGACTAATGGGCATAACACGTCAACCGGGATATAAATAAGTTAGTCGGACAAAACTGACCTTTCGACATCATACTCAAGGAACCTTCCAACGCCGCAAACTCGACGTCCTGACCCTGGTCTTTCCCGATCGCCCCGACCGCTTTCATATTTTGGACAGCAAGGACTAAAAACAATCATCATTTCGTTAAAAAAACACGTTCCAAGAAGCCAAGTCGGTGAAAATACGTACGAGCCGTGTTCAAGGGTACTCGAACCTGCAACAAGAATACCATCCGTCAATCCCGAGGTCCAGAACAAATGAAGGGAAAAACGGGGAAACCGCACCTCATGGAAAATGTAGCTCGTTAGCCTCCGTTTGCTACTCGCTTCCTTCCGCTCAGCGACTTGCGCCTTCTGTGTCGCTCTGAATTGGATCTTCAGCTGATCGCGTAGCGAGAATAACCGCCGGTCGGAAGTTTCGCGTTTGTAGTGCATGAAGAGAATAAAGAATTCAAAGACGATAATGTTGAATACGTCTGGAATCAAATAATAAATAAATACCCTGAAAATAATCAATCAATCACGCAAAGAAAAACATACTTTTAATCCACTGCGTCTTAAACGGCACAATCAAAGTACACCTAGAAAAAGAAAAAGAACTTGGCTCAGAAGCCCACCCAAAAAAGAATTAAATGGATTGGCACTCACGCAAGGCAAACGACAATACACGTTATGATAGCCGCCGTCAGACGTGACAGCCGCAATCCGAAGAGTCCGACGACCTGCAGGACCATAATGTAGCTAAGGGATGAGATGATCGCATCAGGATTTCTGAAATAAAAAACTAAATAAAAGGGATGGGGCACGCACTACATCAGTCCAATGAAATCGCGACTCAGACAGGGAACGATATGTATCTTGTGAGAGTAGAACCCGCAAGCGTACTATTGGAAAAAGGATGAGAGGTTGGTTTAACATTATTTTTAAGCATGGATGGCCGTACTATGACTGCGGTATAAAGTCAGTGAGGATATAAGATAGGATATTATGAGGAATGGGACGCACAGAACATTTGGTATATCTATTGCCAAAGTCGAAGAATCACGATGAGTATCGAATTTCATATTAGACAAGTGACGGTTACTTACGCCCCTATGCAGATAATAATATGCATCAATACATGAAATCGCAAAACCATCTGCAACGATGGCACTCACCATATTCCAATGCAGTACATCATATAGAGTTGCCAGATGCCAGGCCTCACTTTCGGCCAGTCAAACGCTACCAAAAAAGGAACCGGAAAAGACGCGATGACGCCAAAAGTGGAATAGAAGATCTAAGACAGACGTGTTAGACAAAAGTAATTCTAAGACGACAAACGCACCTTGTCGGCTATGGACCAAGGCGTAGGGACGATAGCGCAAGCGAGAATCCAATTGAGGATGAGGAATATACCCGAGTAGAATGCAATCGTCTGATGCGGGGAATTAGTATTGGACATTGAGCATGCAGCGTGACATCATAAGAGATGAGTTAATTGAATGAATGTAATTACCTTGCCGGTATACCACATTTCTTTCTGGAACTGAATTTCGCATTCCTCGTCGTAGAAGTCGAGCCTGAAAAATGCGTAGATGGCGGGGAAGACGCGCCAGCGTAACAGACTGAAGAAGTATATCCGATCCCATCGGGAGAACGTCGAGACGGACTCGGTCCCTTTAAGCAAACAAGCAATATGTCAGAGTTAATTAGTGGAGATAGAAGCATTGGAACTCACCTCGCACGGTGCCCGTCGTACCGCTGGTCATATTGGCCGCTTCACTCGGGGGGTGGCTCGTGAGCGTATGCGTGTGCGTTACGCTCCCCGCCCGCTCGCCCGTCAGGAACACATTATCCACCACAATCTGGTCCACCGGCTCCTCATCCACCCTCACCCTCCCCTCCTTCCCGTCTTTCGCCTCGCGCACCGCAGCCATGTCAGTGTCGGTGCGCCTGTGTGCGTCCAAGCCACCCGCCATGCTTGGTACGTCGCAGACCCCGTTATTTCCCTCCTTCGCCCGCTCGAGGTAGTGCCGGATGCTGTTCTCCGTCATGCTCGTCGTCGTCGTCTCCATCGGGTCGAGAATCGAGTCCGACATGCTCGAACCGGTCCCAATGCGCTTCTTGAACCGCGCCCACCGTACCCGCAGCGGAATCCGTGACTTCTTCCCTGGCTCATCGACCCTATATCTCTCCGTGTCCCTCTCCTCGTCCGTGCCATTCTCATCCTGTTTCGCCTTCGCCTTCCCTTTCGCCTTCGCCTTCTCCTGCATCGTCTTCTCTCCGAGCGCAGCCTCGAGATCCTTCCCAAAGTCCTTTTCCTTGACCTCCTGCTTCTGCGTCTCCTTCATTCGCCGCTGTGCGTGCAATCGCGCATGTGCCTTCAGCGGTCTCATGGGCTTGCCGCGCACCTTTGGCGTCATTGCCAACGCAGGCGGCGGCAGGCCTGCATCTGGGTTGTGTTCAGTCATGGTATGGTTCCTCAACGCCAGGAGGATGGAGGAAGAGGTTGGCATCCGCCGAACCGTAAATATGGGTGAGTAATAAGGGAGGTCTAGGGGAAGCAATGTAAAGTTGGATCGAAGTGTTAACCAAGGCGAGCAACTGACTGAGCAATCGTGGGTCTAACCTCCGCCGACTCGGCATCTGCGCCGCTGAGCTTCGAATCCCGTTCTCGGCGGACGGTCTATTTAATTTCTTCCGCGACTGCGATGTGCATTCAGAGAATTTAGAGTGTTTAATTTTTTTATTTTACTTTACTCTTCTTGCAGAGTGCAAGTCACTTCCTCGCTGTAGACCAGGAGAGATATTTCAACGGCTTCTTTCGATCGGAGCGTGAAAGCGGCGCGGGAGCACTCTCCGCGCCGATCTGATCGAGCAGAATTTGTAAGCGGCAAAAGATCACTCTCGCGACGTCATTGGCCCACCACCGTGCCTGGACCCGCTTTTCAGCAGCGCATAACCTCCATCAGTTGCAGGTTCTACACCAAATCACTATTTGATCCTCTTACTAATTTATACATCTAGTACACAATTTGCTGCACAAATCCCGGGTCCTCCAACGTGGAAATTACGTCCCTGCTTAAAAAAGAAACTGCAATGTCATTTTCGATGTGTTTCCAGCATGGAGCTCCGCAGGTGACGCGCATTCGGGTCATAGAATCAGCGAGAGCCAGCTATTTCTATTTTAGATAATGCGTCTGGTTTATATCACTGGTGTATATTTTTGAATACGGCAATAAGCCAGCTGTAGCTCAACGTGCCTGGGAATTCCCAAAAATAACTGTCCTATCCATATACCGCAGCCACAACATATTCAAACCTTCTATTTTCTCCCCACTCCTAGACAGCTCATACACTTCCTCACGACAGCTCCTACACTTCTCCGCGCAGTACACCCCAACAGTCCCAGGAATACCACTCCAATTGTTGCGTATATCCCACCGATGTCGGTCCTTCCGCTCGCAGCCTCCTCCAAATAAACCTCTCATGGCAGGCCCGGATCTAGACGCCCCCTCCGGCCAAATCAAAGCAGCCAATAGCGATCCCGACGGGCGGAACATTCAGGGTATAATTGAAATTTCCTTTTGCAGACGAGCTAGTGCAGGAACCTCTCAAACGTTCAGCCTGGCAGGCAAGTAATCAAAGATGGGGGAAACGCTGCAGAAGTCTCTATGCATTAAAAGCTAATGTACTCTGTTCTCCAAGCTATACCAAGTACATGTCAGTACATGTCGCCATTCGTTCTCGCTACTATTCGTCTAATCACGCTATAGCTACCACCCAGCTGGACGCTTCCGCTTATCTTGTTCGCGTGAACCGAGTCTCTCCGAGGCTGCAAGGGGCCTGGACGGGCCTGGGGTAGAGATGGCCGAAGCTCTTGGCTGGCGACCAAGGACCGACACCCTGATGAAGGCGACACTCCCGGCGAGACAGTCAGAATGCGCTGATTCAATATTCAATCCTGGACTTCCTTGATGGCTGCTCGTCCGTTGCGGCACGCTCGCTCGGAGTACCCTTCAACAATCACTCCCACTACCCGTAAGTTGTAACCCAATACCATGGAATGAATAGCTAGGAACAACGATACACTCTGATAAAGCATCCTCCGTTCTTCCTCGGCCCTGCAAATTACTACGGCACGTCGAAACACATTCAGCACTCCCTCCCACTACCCAATAAGCAAGCCGCACCATGGTAAAACAGATATCTCATCTAGCGACTTGGATTTCTCTGCAGACTGTCCCGATTAATCCCCTACGCAATTGCTGAATCGTTTTGGAATGACGAGCATTTCGCTATGTGTACGTTTATGTTTAGGATAGCCACTGATTCAGCCTATCGTTGTTTATGCCTAGGATAGCCACTAACTCTGACCTCAGGGGCCTATCACCATGTTTAGGATTTGTCTTGGATTTCAATCACGTCTTGAATGGCTCAGGTTGTCAGGCTGTGGCAGTGGCATTACCTGTAAATCGTGCTTCGGCATCCCAGACCCCGCTCCGAGTCGAGCCTCAGCTTGAACAGAATTATGAGAGGGGTTTAAGTATCTAGTACACTCAGGCTTGAAGCTTGAAGACTCCTTCAGAAATTAAATTATTAACCAGGACTAACCCCTTCAGATACGACGAGGTTCGCCCGGCCATCATCCATACAATCCCATAAACACCATCACTCATCATCCGAGTCTTCTGCCTCCGAACTTTAATACTACGTGACACCTCCCAAATTCCAAGCCGTTGTTATTATTGATTAAGGATATCTGAGCTGACACTCGGAGTCTCTACTTAACCCGTAGTAGTCCTCATCCTATCCACCTCCACGCCAGGAAATCCCAAAATAAAATTAACACCCATTCGAGTCTTCTGCCTCCCACCTCGAAACCCACCACTGCGCATGCGAGATCCCTCATAATTCCCAAGCCTGGAAGTTCAAATCGTGTTACTGTAAGTAATATCTGAATCGATATTTCTTCAAGCCGGAATTTGGTGGCATAATAAATTTTAACGGTACATAAAAAATATTGGCTGTCAATGTCAATGTTCTCCCTTCCCTGCAAAACCTGACTTGATCGCAACACACTGATCATGAATCCAATCCAGTAATAGTTAGTAACCAGCTCCGCCACGCAATACTACAGGATGGATACATAGCTAGGAACAATCAGTTCGATCAAGCATCCCGATTAATGCAAGATACTCGATTAATTTAAATTCCCCTAGCCCTTCATCGTGAGATCTGCAGTAGCATTCAGCCCTGCCACTCAGACTGTCAATGAGCCAATCGGTACGTTAGGATTGTCTGAGTTCTGGATTTTTAATCGAGTCTGAGGTTCAATGCGCATGCGGCCTGGAGCAGCTTGGATAAAACTCTCAAAGATTGTTTGACTAGCTATACTATATGCAAAACTGATTAATCCTCGTTCCAGATACTCTCCAGCAATTCTCCGAAAATTCATTCACACAACCAATCTCTAAAATCTCCCACAAATTATTACACCTATATTCTGCGTCGCAGTTCGAAATCCAGGCAGCGAATTTGCAAGCTAACTGAGAGTTGTGTTAATTTTGGATTGATATTTCCGCCGGAGGGTATAGGATCCTCAGAATTCTAGGAAGAAATACTTTATGATACATATCAGATACATATGAAACTTTAGGCATAGAAATTTGGTTGAGATCTCAATCGAACTGGTGTTCACCAGATGCACCTCGCTGTATATGATCCAAGCAAGAAAAAAATTGGGAAATCGAATTTAGCTCCTTCGGACCCAGAAGCAGAGGCACATGCTCGGTGTGAGCATTTGGATTGTGGGTCATTTAGGAAGTAACTCGGGCAACAGGATTCACATAAAAGGGAGAAAAAAGACAGATATACATTCAAGCAAATGTATTCTCCTTGGGTGAAGCATATAACGGGTCAACGGGTCACAATAACTCGAAGCAAGTCCTCCAACGGCACGGCAGGCTCTCTTGAGGAAGTGCCCAGCTCTAAAGGGGTGAGATGCACATTCTGGATGAGCGACGATGTAACGAAATAAATATTCTATTAAAAGGTAGAGCCCCGTTTGTTCTAACCTTATAATGATCATGGGTGGCCAAAATAAATGGAGAAAAATTAGAAAAAAATCAGAGAAAATGCTTATAAGGTCCCCTTTCGGTTAGGAATGATAAAATGGTATAAATATAGATAAAAAAGAAACTCTCAGGCGGGGAATTGAACCCCGGTCTCGCGCGTTCAGACCGGTCACGTGACATGACAGGCGCGAATACTAACCACTATACTACCTGAGAGTTACTTCTAGTTGTACAAAAGCATTTCTTGACGGAGAAGGCACCGCAGGACTGTCGTTAACCAACCGACTGCCGGATACGAATTCGGACGTAAGGAAAATCAAGTCATTAAAAGAAAATTATCAAGCGTAAATATCATCAATTGATCACAGACTGGCACAAGACTGGCCGCCACTCCACTTGTAATTTCTTCGTTCAGGCTTGATTCCGTCGATACGCCAAGGACGTTGGTCCACCAAACAAAGGTAATGTTTTCGCTGATGAATAATTGTCTATTCTTATATACTTTCATCTTCGTCCCATACGATTTTCGTGGAGTCTCAGTACTCAAAATATTTCTATTCGACCGTCGGACCCTCGGTTAGCGATACACCGACTTCCTGTGTGATCATCACCCTGTATTTCACTTTTATAAACGTCCTAAATTTTACAAATCCTGTACTCGTTTGCGTATGATATGATAGATGCTGAGCGCAAATGCGATCTCGAGTCGGGGAATCCATATACTTCAAGTTAGGTGCCTCTGATTTCAACTTCAACCACCCACTCTTAACATCCTATTCAATTGACATTATGGCTCCCCACGCACTTATAGGCAAACAAGCACCTAAAATCTCCCTTCTCGATCAAAATGGAGAAAAGGTTACTATCCAGCCAGGTTCCACAGGCACTCCACTTGCTATCTTCTTCTATCCAGCATCAGGTACGTGTCACGACGTTCTCTCAAAGTGAATATTTCAGCGTTGAGCGAGTATAACTGCAGGTCATTCCGCGTGTACCAAGGAGGCTTGTGGCTTCAGAGATGCCTTAAAAAGTGAGTTAGTCAGGGTGAATGATAGCACCTGCTGATTTTCTTTATGCCTGTATAGCGGAAGTCTTCCAACGGTCGAGTATATCGATCGTTGGCATTAGTGGCGACGCTGTGTCAAAGCAGAAAGAGTTCGTGGACCAGAATGGACTACCTTATCCTATCCTCAGTGATGCTAGACATGCAGCAAGGAAAGCATATCAAGTTAAGAAGGGCCATATGGGGTTCACAGAAGGTACGTCTCAGAAATACTACTACTATCTATTTGAACTAACCATTCCTTCACATTAATATTGTTAGGACGCGTAACTTACTTCATTGATTCAAGAGGAATTGTGAAGGACGTGACAAACTCAATCAGCAACTTCAAAGAGCATATCGAATTTGTGCGCAAGCGCCTCGAGACGGAAGAGAAGGGAAAAGCTAAGGCAGAACCTCAAGACTCGGAGGAGACTACATCTGCCTCTTCTTTCTCTGATTCAGACACGGAGGAAGATTCTACCTAATTCAACAGATTCTCCGAGTCCTCCGATTTTAATTGTTATTGTTCTTTGTCTTTTAATAATTTTTTATTATACGATATTGCGGAGTTGGCTAAATAATATTTCTTTTGTCTCGTTTTCTTAATTTGGTTATGGAAAATAACAGCTAATCCTTATTTCAGATATTTATAGACACCTGTAAAATTCATTTCTGGAATAGAGTAATAACTAGTCGTATAGCGGGATTTGTTGGGGACCTTTGAAGTTCATACCGTGGGAGAAAGGCTTCAGCTCAGCTTACTCAGGCTCTTCGACCACCAGTTACTTGTCCCAGGTTTGAAATTACTACATTAGCTCTTTTACGTTTAATGTAAAGGTCTATGGCGTGTGCGATGGTGAGCACGGTGACGTGGCCTTTAGGTATTTGGTAAGCTCTCAGACCACTGCAGCCTGTTGCTCAGGCTAAAAATTATCTACTGAACCTTTCCAGCCCTTCTCTATGCTTTGATATTCCTTGGCCTTCGCTTAATAAGGTTCTCTTGGCTTTAATCCCTGTAACGTCTTTAATCGATCCTAGATCCCCGTGCTGGAAGATAAAATAACCTTCAGGTTGCTCGACATCCAATAAATGTTCTCTTGCTGACATCCTACCTACTCCTTATTCGACCTTGTCCGAACAAACTCAATCAAATAGCTTCCTCTGGATTATTTCCCCTGTACAGGTTGACACGCATGATCAGCGGTTTCATAATCTCTGGTTGGTCGCATCTGTCATCTCCGAGTTTACTTTTAGGTTGGCGCGAAACTCTGCGTTAATCAATGCAATCTCGGACGCTAATGTGGGCGGACTGGCTGGTTACATGACATTTAGGAGGGTTTGGTCGATATAAGAAAGGGATGAATCCCAAGGCTACAAAAAAATAAACCACTCGATTTATTAAGATTTTTATCCTTCAATCTTTTGTCTCAGATGCGCATCCCTTCGCCTCTCAAGTTATGTCTGGTACTTACACTCTTTTCCCTCAATGTCGTGTCTGCTCTCCCGAACATCATGTCTCCGTTTCACCGTCATGCGATACATAGACGAAAGTCATCTATTTTAATACGTATGTTATTACTTATTTTAGCGCACCTCTATATTGATATATCGACATTTTACAGAACCTCAAGGCCAGCCTGAATTACCTGCACCCGCAGCGGCCGCAGCGGCAGCAATGACCTTGGACCTAAACTTGACGAATATTCAAGGCGATATACTGTTCGTCGTTCTATCGTCTTTAGTTACATTATTTCATAACGGTATATTATTCCAGAATCGGCATGAAGAAAAACAAAGAAAAATTCTTCTTCTTCTCAATCAACGATCGTAAAATCTTCAAACAAAGACTCAAGTCCGGGGCTAAATTCATAACCACCACCACCCAACTCGTTGATGTCAATAAACAACCCGCTGCGATGGTCAATGTCGCTTTCAGTCAAACCGGTCTACAGGCAATGGGATTTTATCATTTCCTCAACGATTTCCATTTCTCCGGAGGACAGTTCCGCGAAGCAGCTGAGTTGGGTGACCCGGGAACCGATCAATGGGTCGGTACATTCCGAGGAAAGAAAGTCCATGGAGTTTTCCTTTTGGCATCGGATTCCACCACTGTTATTGATGCGGAGTGGGCTGCTGTAAATCAGTTATTTGGATCGTCGATAACGGAGCTTTATACGTTATCTGCGGAGGCTAGACCTGGTGATCAGGCAGGACATGAACGTAAGTCCGTTATTAACTTTAATGAATTAGAGTTCAAATTCTCGCTTATTTTTGTATAGATTTCGGTTTCTTAGATGGCATTAGTCAACCAGCTATCAATGGATTCACTGCCAATCCCGCACCAGGTCAATCTATCGTTGCTCCAGGCCGAGTCCTTCTTGGTAGAGATGGTGATGAGCGAATGTTAGGCCGACCTTCATGGGCCAAGGACGGATCTTTCCTCGTATTTCGACAACTGAAACAACTTGTCCCGGAGTTCAACAAATTTCTGCGTGATAACCCTTTACTCCTTCCAGGACTCACTCCTGAGCAAGGTTCGGAATTGCTAGGTGCTCGAATGGTAGGACGGTGGAAGAGCGTATGTACAATCGTTTATTCAGGATTTATTCCTACTGAAATTAACTTTCAAATATAGGGTGCTCCGGTAGATCTCGCACCGGTGTTTGACGATCCAACGCTTGCCCAAGATCCTATGCGTAATAACAATTTTGATTTTTCTTACCCAGGAGAAGATCTCGCCTCAAACCAAACGCGATGCCCATTCTCTGCGCACATTAGAAAGACAGCTCCCCGTGCTGATTTTAGGAGTGGTAATCCCGAGCACCATATTGTGCGTGCTGGAATTCCATATGACCCTGAAGGTATTGGTTTTTAATATTCAGTGACAGAGAGACTGACACGATCGTCCTAGTGTCAACAGGGGAAGCGGCGGCAAATGCAACTCAGCAAGATCGGGGACTTGCATTTGGTGAATTGATTCCTTTGGACAAATCATTCCGTATATTTATTTGATTTTTTTCAGTGGCATATCAGTCTGATATTGACGAAGGTTTCCATACTCTACAACAGAGGTGGGCCAATACCGTAGAGTAAGCGTTTTCCCCTCAAGACAAGCTCAAATTAATCAGACCTTGCCTCCAGATTCGTGCACAATAAGACTGATCCAACCCCGGGGTTTGATCCTATTGTCGGTGCCAATAATGGACAATCCCGCTTTGTCTCTGGCTTGGATCCTTCTGATCCTGACAGAGACTTCAATCTAGTTGTTGACTTTGTTCAGTCGCGTGGAGGAGAATACTTCTTCTCTCCATCTATTTCCGCTATTACGGATGTTCTTACAGCGGACATTTGATAATAAAGCGTGTACAAAATTAATCGGTAATTATGATTTTGAAAAAGATCTACAGTTAAACCTCATCCCTCACTAATTGGCTGCGCATTAATTGACCACCTCACTTCAAGGATCGCACAACACTCAAGTATATGAAAATACAGTATTCGTTTAAATTACCCTAGGAATACATTATAGTGTTGTGGTTACAAAGACCCCTTAAATCCTAGCCTAGGCATTCTTGTTGATTTCCTGCTGAGCCTCTCCCTTGTCGTGGCGGACGTTACCAGAAGCTTGTTGCTCCTTGTCGCCCGTTACAGCACCGACAACAGC
>KN837158.1:328116-350845 GCA_000827215.1 Sphaerobolus stellatus SS14
CCTCAAGGACAACCCAGCTCGCTCTCATACGCCTTCTCTGTGCTATCAACTGCAGCGATGGTGTTTGCATCGGTCTCTCCTCCAACACAGGTGACTCCTTCAGTTTGGCTCAACGACCTGGTCCTCAATTACTAATTCCTGGTTCTAGGTTGTACAAAGCGACATTTCTTAGTAAGCTACGGCAACTTAGGACTTATGGATTAGGCTAACATAGAGTCATCGGATGTTTTCGACGTGAATCGAAGCGTCAAAACCTTTGTATCTTCGAAGCTGTCAATACTTTATGTCTTCGAAGCTGTCTTCGAAGCTGTCCTCAAAGGAACAAACCGATCGTGTTCCCCAGGTTTGGCCATATTATAATCTTGCGTCGGATACATGATGTACCATGTGGATGACATCATGTATTCAAAGTTCCATCCTTTGTGTATATGTCGGCACCAGTCCTTAGTGTATCCCGAGCTCAATTACACATCGTGTCGTTAGTTTGTGGACATAATAAGATACATTGTGTATTATCAGTTTCAATACATTAAATAATGGAGTTGTGGCCACATCGTGTATCGAAAGAAAATCAATAAATCAATAAAGTACACTTACACAAAGGGACTAACTTGTCACAGAGCGCTTCAAATACAATGACCCTTACATATTATCCTACAACTTTGTAAACCCTAATGCTTTGTAAACTTAATGTATTTAACAGGGTTTTCGAGTGTTTAAAATTCGTCGGAGAATCAATATTATCAAATGGTTTTCGAACTTACAAAACCGAGTCATGCCAGCCGTGCGTGACATGATGTGTTAGGCAACGCCTGCCATTTTTAGACTCCGACCGTTAAGTTCCCACACGCCTTGTCGCTGCAGATAATGCGTTCAAAACCTATTATGCCGATTTAGGGTAGCTATGACCAAACAAAAATATCAATAATTCACATAAATATATTTTAATTGTGTCCCCCTGAAAAGTTGCAATCTAGGCCCTCCTTATAATAAACCTATAAAATTTGACACTGTAGAATTTGAATGACCTATACTATGAGAATAGTGGTCAGGCCAATGTTTTCTGAATCTTTATTCAATGAGGATCCATGACGCACCCTATTGGATACCATTGCTGGAGCGGCATAATACACTTTCAGTGAAATGACTGCCTGGTTACTCGGCGCTTAGTGCCGTCAATGCGTCACGACGCGTCGCATGCCTTCAATCTCATCCATTCTCAGGTCATTTCGGGATGAAGCGTGTCATCAAGCCCTAATGGGATATAATGTTACTAATGTGTTCAATGGCAGAAAGCGATCACGATTGGCGACTCAAAAGGCTCAAATTGAGGTTGCACCTAAGAAAACAGCACTTCAGAATAAACCCTCTAAAGTGGCTGAGCTTCGAAAGGCAATTGAACGGTTGAATAATAATACAGACATGGAAAAGATTCTTGCTGAATGTGGTCCCAGTGGAGTATAATATAGAAGAGTAGTACCGGAAGAAGTGAGAAAGGGATTCTACTTACATGCTTAATTTTACGTAATATATTTTAGGACAATTTTTTGTTTGTGCCGCTAGTTGTAAATATAATACTAGATTTTTAGAATAGTTTTGCTAATTTCTACGTGCTGCGTTCGACGTGCAGAGCACATTTCATGTCGTTTCACGCTTCCATTGGTAACCGAAAGAAGCGTCCGTCACACTTTTCTCATAGGCGTTACCTACATCGGGAAAGTTGACACAGAATCCGGTTTAGCGCACGTGCTAGGAGTGATAGGCGGTGGTATGTAGGGCTATGTAGTCTATATACCGACTCCTAGTGACTCCGTACTTACCTATCCTACCTAGTGCTACCTAGCACTATGGAGAGTTTAGCGCACGTGGCACGCTTTGCTGATGTACCACCACATGATGGGCAAGTACGCGACTGTCACTCCGCGTAAAAGCCTCCGCCGCGGACAATTTTCACCACGGATTCGCAATCCTCATCCTTTCAACCATCAATCCTCATGCGAGTTTGCTTACGCTCATGATACTTGCGAATAAACGGCTATAATGAGGCTCATCATCATGTCGAGCTGATGCCTAGTGATTCGCTGTCCAAGTCTAACCATTCATAATATAATGGGTGGAGAGAGCTCTACATAGCTTCCGTATCAAAAACTCTGGGACCTCAATAAGCCTGGCTCGAGTCTTAAGAGTAGTAGCAGCCGTTCTACGCTTACTTTGCAAGGGGCCACGCAAGCCATTCGGAATACGGGAAGGATATATAGGGTTATATACATGTAAATGATCGGGTGCGATACTTATTTTTGTTTAATTTAATTTAACCTTTATTTTTACGCTTTAGGCTGGAGCAAGTGCTTCTGGCATACTACTTACACCGTTATAGATACCATATACTGACATGCATTCAGACGGCCATATCCTCGAGGATCCTATTAATTGTGACAGAAGTCGTGATATCACACATGCGTAACCAGCCTAGAATCAACCAATTCAATGCCTACCCCGATATCCCTGTCTTGCTCTTGCTCTAGCCTGTTCAATATTACTAGTACAGTGAATCACCCGAAGCTTTAAGACTTGCTATTTGTTAGAAAATACGAGTGTCAAGGCCGTATCGGAATTTGACATCTTACTAAAGAAGGGGTAAACAGGAACCTACGTATACTTAGTACACAGGAGCCGACGTGTACAAGGTCCAAAAGGTATAAAAGGTCGAAGGTTTCGCTCAGTCGATCTAATTTCGAAGAACAGCTCATCTTTTGACTGCTCCAAGACATTATTCAGACTCTCAATCTCCCAAACCATCTCTGTACCACGTTTATCTAACAGGATTTCTACTCACGCACAACTTCAAGCACTCCCTGCTGGGCCGCTCCCTTCGTTTCAACGTGGCGTAAAGACGTCTACCCCGCTATCTCCGTCGACGGAGCTCTCAAAGGCTCTGCAAAAGGCCTCAGGGTTCTCATCACTGACGGAGGAAGAGGCATCGGGCGAACGATTGCGTTGACATTCGCTCAAGGCGGCGCTGCTAAGGTTGTCATCAGCGGGCGCAGCCTGGTGCCTCTGCAAGAAACCAAGAAATTTATCGAGGAGAAGGTCAAGAATGTTACAGTCATTTTCGTTGCGGGAAATATTACTAATCGAGGCTTCAACGAAAACCTTTTTGAGGCTGTTGGAGAACTTGATGGTATGTCTTTAAAACTCAGCAATATTATCAAGTGATTATCTGACACACTATTTCATAGTGCTCATTAACAACGCGGGGTATATTTTTCGCTGCTGAGGTTTTCAATTCAGATTTCAATTTTAATTTTCTGCAGTGTCATAGATCAAAGAGTCCGAATTCATGAAAGCGATCCCGAAGAATAGTGGAATATCCTTGAAGTAAGGCAATATGGAAAATTATTTGAGCATTTCTGACAGCATCAACAGGTCAACATGAAGGGAACTTACCTCCCCACACGCGAGTTCTTGCGCCGCAATCTTGGTTGTCCTTTGGCCATCATCTCTGCGAACACGATTCCCGGAGAATGCGCCTACTTTTCTTCTAAGTCTCTTATTGTAAGTCTTACGTTGCATTTTAAACTCAAATATTTTGCTTGACGCAATATTTTCATAGAATCGGTTCACAGAGTTCTTGCACTTCGAATATCAGCAGGATGGCGTTCGTACATTTGCTTATCATCCTGGTATGTCTCCAGTTTTAATTTCAGTGCTCTCCACTAATAACGCGCACATTCAGGAGCGGTTGGGACTGACTTGATCTCGGTCGTTCCGGAACCGCCCAGGCATTCTTTAACGATGAACCTGCGCTTGCAGTTGGATTTGCTCTTTGGCTCACCACACAAACCGAGAAGACCGACTTCTTGAGGGGAAAATTCCTGAATTCAAATTGGGTTGTTCCTTTTTGACCATGCCCCCTTGAATGTATATTTTAATTGTTTAATAGGATGTGAATGCACTTGTGGCAAGGAAGGCTGAGATCGTGGAGAAGGGCCTTTTATAGACCCGGGTAATAGGCCAAGAGGCAGGTCTCCATTTGGGTCCCAGCCCATGGTAAAGTTATCGATCTCCTGGTGCTTTTACTACTTAACACTTGCATCTGCACACCTCACATAGTGTATAGGCGAACGTGTTAAACTATAAATATGTGGTCTATTGGATTGCATGCGCCATCATATTCCCTGTCATCCTGATGGTATCTCTCTTTATATATTAGATATCAGAATGTAGATAGCTCAGGGATGTAGTAAATTATCGATTTTCTTTCTATACTATCCGCTTCCGAGTCAGCATTATATAATTTTGGAGTGTTTTTCAGTCATTACTAGCATGATACGTGGTCATATTTACTTGCTATGAGCTGAAGCAAACCGTTGTTGGAGAGTAGCCTATTCAGTATTCAATCCACAATATTTATTTTCAATATCATGGCATCGCGTCCGGTCGTCGGCAACAACATAGTTTATTACTCCCTTAGTTACTCCCTTATTTCGGCGTTCATAAACAAGACATCTGTGCTGCTGCTGTAGCTTCATTCCTTGAGTTCCTGCACGCCAACTTCCTGTAATTAATAATCATATGTTGATTCATCGACCAGACACTGACTCACACTGCTGAATTTCCAATATTTACATATCTACTAAATTTCAAATAAAAAATCGATCCTTGCTAATTAGAATCACGTATCGCGGCCGATGTTATTTGACGCTATTCCTCTCTAACTGAAATAAACAAAGTAAGGTAGGGTAAACTTAGCGTCCAATAGCAGTGGTTCAGCAGGCGCCTGAGAATCGATGGCTGTCTTTCTCCTCTTCGCTCATCGGCAGACATCCAGTTCTTCTACAACGATTCCTTCAGCAGGAATATGCTCAGATCGGAATCATAAATATGGAAAGAATCCCCGGTGACGGGGATGTACTATGGATAGGGTGGAACTCTTGTAGTACGGCCCTTTGAATTTGACGGCGAGTTCAAGCTTCGTGGCAAGGTTATATCATAAATACGAATATCAATCGGCGGTATATCGTCTTATATCTCGGTCTTTACATCTTTGCTTGCGCAATCCATACCCTATGGCTTCCTTTGGAAAGAAACGCGTCGTTATTATCGGTGCTGGAGTCGGCGGGACGGCGACGGCGGCCTATTTGGCTCAGATGGGACATGAAGTCCTCGTTCTAGAGAAAGTACGTTCAAATATTTCCTCAACAATGCCATTACTTAAAAGTTATCTAGAATGACTTTGTCGGCGGACGATGTTCCCTCATCCACAACAATGGACATCGCTTCGACCAAGGTCCTTCCTTTTACCTCATGCCAGAAGTATTCGAGGAAGCCTTCCGTGACCTTGGTGAAGACGTCCGTGACCATGTCAAGCTGCATCAATGCAAACCTAATTACCGTGTCTACTACCACGACGGCGAAATCATCGAGCTCTCCTCCGACATGACACACATGAAGCAGGTCCTCGAGAAGTACGAAATCCCCGCAGGCAACCCACAACCCTTCAAGAAGTTCCTCGAGTTCATGCATGAGGCGCATGATCATTACGAAGTCTCTGTTCGGGATGTCCTCAAGAAGGATTATCAGCACTGGTACCAGACATTCCGCCTACGATGGATATCCAAGGCGATCAAGATGAAGATTCACCGTACACTATATCCATATATGTCGCAGTTCTTCAAATCAGACCACATCCGTCGCGCGGTCACCTTCGCCTCCATGTACCTCGGCATGTCTCCTTTCGATGCGCCGGCCACGTACAACCTCTTGCAATATACCGAGTACGCGCAATCAATTTGGTACCCCGAAGGAGGATTCGCAACCGTCCCTATGGCTTTCATGAATATCGCCCAAAAGAAGTTCGATGCAAAGTTCCGCTTCAACGCACCGATTTCGAAGATCCGCATAGGGATCACCGGCAAAGTCGAAGGCGTCGAGCTCGAATCTGGAGAATTCATAGCAGCCGATGCTGTTGTCTCCAATGCAGACCTCGTCTACACCTATGACAAACTCCTTCCTCCTACCCGATATGCAAAGTCGCTCACTAAGAAGGAGTTCACGTGTTCTTCTATCTCCTTCTACTGGTCTTTATCAAGACAACTACCCGAAATGGATGCACACAACCTCTTCATAGCAGAAAAGTATCGCGAGTCTTTCGATCAAATCTTTTTGGACCATACGATCCCCGACGATCCCTCCTTCTACGTCCACACGCCGTCGCGGGTAGATCCTTCTGCTGCTCCACCAGGAAAAGATACACTCGTCGTCCTTATACCAACCGGAACGGTCAAGATCCGCAAAGAAACATGGGAGCAGGACCGCGCAAAGTACCAAGAGACGATCAAGTTTGCTAGGAAGATGGCGATAGAGACGATTGAGAAGAGGACAGGAATCAAAAATCTTGAAAGCTTGATTGAGGCGGAGTTGTATAACGATCCATGGGCCTGGAATGAGAAGTTCAACTTATTCTCAGGAAGTATCCTCGGTTTGAGTCATACCATTAGGCAGGTGTTGTGGTTTAGACCCTCTATAACGTGAGTTTCCCCCCATTTAGTCTCCTAATCTTACTAATCTACCCAAATCACTTAGTCACTCAAAGTATAACAACATGTTCTTCGTCGGCGCGTCTGCCCATCCTGGCACAGGCGTCCCCGTCGTCGTCTGCGGCTCCAAAATAACAGCGCAGCATGTTAACGCATATCTCACTGGTGTCCCTATCGTCGACTACGCGAAATACGAAGCGATGTTCGTGTTACTTGTGCTGTCCATGCTGCTGCTGTCGCTTATCGTCTGGGTTTTGGGTGGCACTGCGGCCAGTTGTGTCATTGAGAATGTCGCTAAAGCCCTCAATGTTTCGATCCCTGTACCGGTGAAACAAGTGTGGGCGACGTGGGCTACAACTGGATGGCATGCGGAGCTTTAGAATAGGACAGTATCGATACTTTGTTACTTTTTAGATCATAATGTATATATTCATTTCAGCATTAATTATATGCACTCTACGTACACAGCAGATGCAGCTACATATAGCACTAAGGACGCCGGTCATTAAGACATAGGCTTCAGGTTTGCATCCCCAACAAGTATCCCCTGAGTCTTTCCATCTCTTCGATGAATAAGTAGCACTTTATCCTTATCAGGATAGTGCACCGCGTCCTATGGCCAATAAAGTCAGCATCCATCGTTCTAGCCCAAAACATCTAATATCCACTCACCGTATCCACTCTTGTCCCTCCGCAAAGATATACCAATTCACCCTCCTTGCTCGACCTAAACGCATGTGCAAACCTCCGCGCTTCAAATCCACCAGGGAATCCCAAAAAGTCGCCCTTCTCCACCTCCACCTCCCGCTGCGTACCCTCCGTGTCATCTATGATAACCGCGTATCCCTTCCCTTCGAGGATATAGAACCACTCTTCTTCGGCGGAATGCCAATGCGGGATTGTGCTACGCGTTTCGCCGGTGGGAATACGCGTCAAGTGGATACCTTGTTGGGTGAGGCCGACGGCGTCACCGAGAGAGACCGTGAGGCGGTGCGCGGTGGGGTCTAAAGGATGGGAAACGGGTTTGAGGGATGAGGATATTGTGTTTGAGGGGAGCAGGAAGGTAGATGGTGCCTTTGCAGATAAGTGTCTAACTAGGGATGGAGATCCGCGGTACGTGGAAGATGGAAAGGCGGCGACACGAACAGATGAGCGAAGCTGAGAACACGTTGTTAGGACTCCACTGATTTTGCGATCGCAGAATCCAAATGACACTCACAAGTTGCTTTCCCAGCAAAGAAGACATGGTCGACGTTGAAATTTTGAAGTTGAACGAGAATGACTCCGAATGTTCAATCAGGGACAAATAACAATATAATCCAGTATCTTTGGCGCTTGATAACGGTGCTGCCTTATCTCAGCCTCATGATTGCTGCTATACAGAGACTTTTCTAGTCGATTTGGCTTGGATATTTCGTTGTTTGGTGTCATTGAACTTTGAAGACATGAGGATACAAGTCAGGAATTGGAATGTCGTAATCACCGGCTGTTATCATAGGCGTCCACAAGGATCCACTGTCGCCCAGTTCCCCCGTTTCTCATTTATCATTTTCTTTCGGAAATAAGTAACAAACAAACCTGGTATTGTAAATAGTAGGGAAGATCATGTCATGTTTAAAATACAACATTCCAGCTTCACCAAAAAATGACCACTATCGGAAACTGTGGGCAGATACAGTTACTAGTCAATCTGAAGCGCAAGTCAAACAATTTAATGAATTTCCCGCATGTATTATGTATGGAGAACGAATTTGAAATCGCAAAACGGGTAGCAACGATTCTTTGAAAGTAGAGTACGTGGTGCATTCCGGGATTCGGATACTAATATTAACAGCGTATATATATCCTGCATGTGAGTACTTGGTGAGTCTATTTGAGGTCGAAGACGCTGTCTTGATTCGTTACAGCGCTTTTCAGTATGCAAGGCGCGCAGATTGATTGTGTGCACCTTTATCACCGGAATAATTGAAATTGAAAACATCAATTACTTAGTGAGGACTCAACCAATTATTCTGAAATTTAATGACGCCCTAGTATGATGCCATACTGAGGGCATTATACACTCAGAATGTGACAAAGGTCACTATAAAATATTCAGGAGCTGTTTTGCTTTAGGATGTTCTGATTCTCTGCATTTACCACCTGCTAGCCCCCTAGGTAAATGGAGGTCATTTTATAGTAATATGAGGCTGCCATGCCCTCGGTTTTACAGGTTGAAAGCTTGTTTTCAATTTTCGGAGCTTTTTATTGGCTATTTCTTGAGATATTGCTGTTTTCTGTTTTCCGGCGTTAACAGTGCGCGCAATTGATTGGTGCCTTGCGTACTGAAAAGCGCTGTAAATTCCGTCAAATGGAAATACTGAGATTTGCGCTCCAAAGCTATTGATGAATAATTAAAATAAGCATTATTTCAGACTACATATGTTAGCCTACTTATTTACAGTAAGAGAAAATTCCCACTAATCATGATTAATCGTCATAGTCATCCCCCTGGTCATCTTCACCGTCGTCATTGGGCTCTTCTTCACCAAAGGCTGGATCCTCTTCCTCCTGCTCACCATAACCTCCGTCATCCGACGTCCTTTGGAAATTCTTAGCAGGATTCTGTTCCTGATAATATCCCCGATTTCTTCCATCCTCGAACCCAAAGCGATCTCCTTCGTGATCCTCTTCCTCTTCCTCCTCCTCCTCCTCCTCCTCCTCTTCGTGTCCGTCATGTTCTTCTTCATGTTCTTCATGTTCTTCTTCATGTTCTTCTTCGTGTTCTTCATGTTCTTCTTCGTGTTCATCGTGTTCATCCTCTTCTTCTTTCTCCTCGTGCTCTTCGTGCTCCTCGTGCTCCTCGTGCTCCTCATGCTCCTCATGCTCTTCGTGCTCCTCTTCAATATCATTACGGTCTCCTAAGGGTGTATGTGCAACTTCTTCTTGGGCGGCACGGGGTATAGAGCTCATGTTCTTCGTTGCGGTAGATTCTTCTTCGACATCCTCGTCCTCCTTCGTAGGTTTTCCTGTACCGCTCCTATACATGGGACCATTCTTTGCAGCTGTACTTTTATTGGCACCAGGAGCCATCGCATTAACCACCTGTAAAAGAAGAGTTTCCAAACTAGCGAGCTTGGTATCCATAGCGGAAAGATGCGCCTCGACCTTCTCTTCCAGCGCGTTCAACCGTTCATCCACCTTGAGACCAACTTTGCCGACCTTATTCTCGACACGATCTAATTGATCCGTCTCATATTCTTCAACGTCTTTCTCGTCGGAAATTCGCATCCACATGTGACGAACGAACGAGCCTTCCTCGCTATGACCTGGGAGAGTCTCGAACGGAAGGGTTGGAAGCGGCGGTAGTTGTGTCCTCATGTAACATTCATTACACATCGTTCGGTAAGAATCTGCATTTAAACGATTAGATTTAAGGGACAATTCTATATAGTTCGACTCACCAGACTCGGAGCAAACAACACAAACCCAGAATGGCGCAGAGAGATCTTTACCTTTGTTCGGGCAAGACTCCACCGGCAGGCAGCAAACAAAGTGACCTTCATCCAAAGAGCTGTCTGAATCATATTCAGAATCAGAATCGGAATCAGAGTCAGAGTCAGAGTTCTTGAATATCTCCGCAATCTGCAAGGAATCCTTGATGTCTTCTGATATTCTCTGAGCTTGAGGAATCACCATAGCGGCTTCACAGTCATGCAGATAATAATCTGTGCATAAGAGACTGTGCGAAGGTTCATGAGTCAATAACCCCATATACTCAGTATTGTCTCTGCATGAGAAACACAAATTGATTTGAGGTGTAAGGTCCCTGTCGATGCAAGTAACACATATGAATCTTGATTGGTAGATTTCAAGGTTACACCCATCACACTTTACACCACTAAAGAAAAGATTCTTGAGTCTCTTATATACTAATATACCAAAAACGGACTCACTGATGCGAGGGCAACTTTCGTATGAATAAATCCTCGACGACCTCATCAAAGATTTCCTGGTACGAGAATGGGATAGTTTCTTCAAGAGTTCCAAGTAGAGTCTGTTCCTCCGACTTCATTGATTCACGAACTGCAATTCCTCCGCATTCTTTAAGTTGCTTCAGCAGCGTGAGCCGCATGTATTGTCGCCTTTGTGCTCCCCAGGACTTGATGTAACTAAATTTCTTGAGACGGAATTGCACAAGATACTTGATAGCGGAAATAGCAAATTGCCAACGAGCTTTAGCAGGCTTGCTAGCAAATTGTTTGGGAGAGCATGCAAATTTGCGGATATCCACAGGCATGCGAGAGAAAGAGAAAATCCCTGCTGGGCCTTTCTCATAGTGATCTCCGGGAATTGGTCTCTTATCATGGGCCTTGGCCCTATAAAGACTCCATTCTCCAGTTAGGAAACCAGTCCACGGATTTAAGAAGCCCCTGGCCCGCAACCACTCTTCATTTTCCGTTATTGTAGCCACCATATCCACGTAATAGCCTTCCGTTCGTTCATCACGATTATAACCCTTGGTTATCATTCCAGTCATGTCAAGATAATCACCTGGAGTCGATAATAGACCACTGATCTGCGAAGAATCAATAACGTTGTCAATAATTATTTCCGTGAGGCCCAGATGTGTTTCGCTTAATTGCTTGGTCTTCGGCTTGCGTCTGCAGAAATGTCCGATCCAGCTCCCTTCGAATATATCTGAAGGTGAACCACGGGAGCTCGGAACGGTCGCGAGTGAATTTTTGTCTGAATCGTAGTACTTGAGAAGCTTCCTAACATCGCTGTCGTTCAACTTGGGAGGATTCCTTGGTAAATCAACTTCTGGTAGGTTTGACCAGACATCAAAAAGCCGATTGCCACCTGGAGAATTAATCACTGTCCCATAGAAAGTGCTGAACTACAATAAATAAATTTTAGTAAAGACCGAAAACTGGTATTCACTCTTCAACTTACCATCCCGAGAGCAAAATGTCTAAATTGTGTTTCTGGATTCAAATGCATCTGCTTGAAGATGGCTATAAAGTGATTATTATCAGGAATCCGCAGCAATGCATGACTAAAAGAATAACGAACCTTCAAGGCCGTCCATTCTTTCAAAGAAAACCTTAAATACCGCTATCAAAGACCTATTACATGCAAACATTTCCTCCCTATTTAGAACGCAAGAACGAGCTAATTTGATGATGTTGAGATGCCTTTCGAGCAGAATGATTAATAGTGGGTACATGTACTATCCAGTAAACATGTCATGAGCCACTGTAAGAATAGGTAATAGAAGACGCACTCTTTCAATCCGCCCTAGGTTATTGATGATCGAAGTGTCCTTCGGATCAATAAGATAATTTTCCTGTGATAACTCTTCATGCACGAAATTTTCCTCCTGCTGAGCGAAAGCAGCACTGAGCTTTTCGAGCTCTGGCTCGATAGGTACACTTGGAGGAAAGGGCCTTGTCGTACGGAGAAGCTTTTCGATGCAGGACAGGGTGTTGTGACTAAAGTAGCTGTCGACGAGTTCACGATTGGCCGGAAGGACTACAGAAATATGAGCGTAGATCGCCTTGAGAAGCTCATATATCTTGGTTTTATATATGGTTGTTGTCCAGTGCCATCCTATATAGATGATATCTTAGCATAATAATAATTAGATAATTATCTGAATAATCACCAACAGCCCAATACGCGATCCATTGCAGTAACCTATAATAGACTTATACCAAAGGATAATAACTAAAGGGAAGCTGTACTTACGTCCAACCTTTCGGACGTGCTGACACGAAGTCATTGACTTCAGCGAGATTGATAAATCCAGAGGCGTCATCGTCGATGGCTTCAAGAATTGCGCCGAGATGAGTGACATTGATGTATGTTTGAACCCATTTAATAGCTTCGAAGTCAACTTTGATTTCGGATGTATCGGAATATCCAGTTGAGTGTTCACCATTGATAGGAACAATTGGAGGGTTCTTCGCTTCTTGGATAAAGTAGTCCCTCAGACCCCAGATGAATTGCCTCGCTTTAACGCTTGCTTTCCCGCCCTGCATGACGGGTCGAGTTAATTAACGGATATAAGCAAACTATATGAGTCGCTCACCATCTCTTTCCAAATTACTTGGAGTTGCTAATAGTTAATCATGAGTGAATGCAGCATGGCTGACAAAAATTGAATATTATTTACCGGATCTTTGACACGTTCATAAGTCCCAGAGAAAATCGCTTTGATGATCCGCTGTTCTGATGAGTCAACTAAACCCTTCATACTATCCTGCTGGCGATTTAGCTTCTTCTGGAAACTAACAAAATTATCATGCAACAGTTTCACGACGTCGCGATTCAAATCCTGTTCCAGACGTTTTCTGGCCTTTGTGACATTTGTTGCCGTCGCAATATCTCCCATTTTCTGGCCGATTCCGTCATCAGATAACTCTGATAAGGAGATATTGGCCATCCTGGACAGAGTCTTGATATCATCGTTACTTTTCAGGACAGTCTTCAAACCACCCTTTTTCTGGATGTAGTCTCGAATGGACTTTTCTTGAGTCGTATCAAGGGTTCGAAATTCGGCCAATATTTTTTTGGTAAGATCTTCTGGTGTTTCTAGCTCTCCCGAAAAATAGCCCGTGATCATAGCTTCTAATTGTGATTGATAGCGAATAAAGCATGCACCGCACTCGGCAAGTGGCTGCTCAAATTCGGGTTGGATGATCTTGACTAAATTGAAGAGCGTCACAGTCAATCAATAAGGCTGAAATATATCGGCGTACCAAGAGCGTTCTGCTTGATATACGCATCACTAGCAGATGCATATCGGAGAATTGACTCCTTGGTTTGAGATAGCAAGTCCTCCAGGGGACCTTGAATTTCCTCACAGTCGGATAGAGATGCAAGTCTATTAAAATAAATAAAATGAGACGCGGTATTGTATAACGGGTGAAGATTGTGTACCTGAACAACACCGCAAGCGTACTCAGTTGCAGTCTATTGACTGACAGCAATTTCTTATTATACTTGCTTCCATCCAGATTGAATCCAATGCAATGTTGGAAAGAAGCGATGACGTCTTGAGAGAAATAGTAAGCTTTTAGCGCATATTCATCTAAAGAGACAGTGTACCTTTGAGAAAAGAATGTATTTTCTCCAGGTCTCCGAAAGCTTTTATAACAGCTTTGGCTGTTTCAACATACACCTTCTGAGAATCCTTGACAGACATTCTGAAAAATCTTTTGGACATGACGTTGTTGACGGAAGCGACAGCGCGTGATATATTGTCTTGATCACCTCCATTCGTCGTTATTACATCTGAAGGTTGAAAACATAAGCAAACAATAAGGGAAATGAAGGAATTATACGTGCCACCAGCTACGGCATTTTGAGCCAAATATTCTGTTTGGTAATTTCCTTCGGGGTCATACTGTTGGTTTCCGTTGTACATCTCAACGGACAATCAAGGTGAAGGTTACGTGTATTGGAGGGAGCTAGCCCCTAGGTTTTTCGATACTTATATATGCGTTATTTGATCACGGGCTGTACCGAACGATCTGTCATACGGGCGTCTGATCATCAGCCGTCAATGGAAACAATTGGAAGTCACTACGTCTAGTACTTACTTTTTTTTAGAGCAGAATGCGGTAGTATTGATACTTCGTAGCCCATTAAAGAAATCTGCATTTATTATTTGGCTTCACTGAATTTTAGAACAATTGTGTAGCACAGTAATGAATGACAAAGATACTTAAAGTAGATATCTCCATATTACCATCAATCACGAAAGAGCTTGAATTCACTATAAATGGAGCTTCTAAAGTTCGGCTAACGCTAACTCACTGCAGATCGCTGCGCATACCAGTGCATAGCTCAGGTTAAACAGGGCTGAGCGTTGGTTGAGCCAAAAAAGTGATGATCCACAGACGGGATTTCCCCGATTTCCCATAAACCCAAATGGACATCCCGGCTAAAAGCAGCCCGCCACTGCATCCGTAGAAACATGCCTATCTGGGAGATATCTCCGAGATTATTTCAACGCCTAATCTCAACAGATTTGGAATTTGAAAAACTAGGCATAATCATATAGTACACGTAGTTGACATGGCATCCAGCTGCAAATACTGATGTGAATCAGACAACATAACAAGGACAAAAAGGTTCTTACAGAAGTATTTCAAGGTTGCGGAGCAGCGTTAAGCCAATCGAGGGGGTCAGAACTCGGGCGCGAGGTGATCCTGCGCACTGAACTACTGCGGTTTGGAGTAACTTTGGACTACGAATCTATGATTAGTATTATAAGCAAGACGACTTGAACTTACTGTTTTGAGGAAGATGGGATCGCAGCGTTTATGACATCGAAAGAAAACTCGCGAGCTCACCTGCATCCTTCGTGGTGTTATGGAATCCATAAATTCGTGATAGAATGGTATATGATAAAGTGATGCTCAAAATAAACGGAATACGGAACTCGACAGCGCTTTCTTCGATGTTAACAAAACTATCTATGTTTCTCGGAGAGATATGCATCACTAAAAGCCTAAAATGCTTACATTGCAAGCTCCTCGCAAGCAATGTAAGCATTTTAGGCTTTAGTGAAGTGGCGGCTTAGACTTCGCGTCCTCGTCCGTGGGTCCCGCTGATAGGCTCGCTCTAAGCCTGGTTGATCAATGGGAATGAATAGGATTTCTAGCTGAATTTGTAGTTATCCAAAGGTACGCAAGCTGTCAAATAAGCGAAGGTAAGCAAATATGTATAATGCAAAGACTTTATGTGCATACCTGTCGTGGATTTCTTGATGGTAACACTCCTTCGCTTATTCTGACGCCAGACGCGCTCCTGCTGGGCATGGGATCCTCTGTGCTTGTCTGGTTCAAGACTCAGATCGCATGATCCACGCTTAGCGACATAGCTCTCGCCATTTAGTCGTTTAGAGAGATAAAATTAGTCAACTAGTATAGCTCATTAGATGTGGTTCGTTGCTAGACTGTTCTGATCCAGGATGTCGTTAGCACTTGACTAACGCTGAGGTTCACAAACACCCGCATGCTTCCCATTTTGACAAGAACGTAATGACGTTACCGCTTCTGCTCTCGTCAGGCATTGATCTGCATCTCTCAAACCAACCAAACTCATACTACCTTCATAAACGCCACAAGTATTGTTATTATTTGTTCATTTTCTGATGTTCTAGAACGCTTACTACTGAATTTAATCAACGGACTGCGATCCAGGCGTAATTAAAGTCCAATCTACGGTCCATAATATGACCTAAACCGCATAATTTTTCAGTTCTTCTTTAAATTCAGTTTATATTTGCTTTAAAAAAATTGTTTTAGCCTCGATGCCTTGGGATGGGCTCTGGTAAATCGTGATTTTTTAATTACAGTGATCCATCGGGCAGGGGCCTAGTTGAACGGAAACAGCTCAACGATAGAAATACCACCTTAATCTAGCATCCCTTCTCCTCTACCATGCGTCTCAATCCACCTTTCCTCGACAGTCTTTGAGGACATGGACATTCTTTTCTCGGTAGGCTCGAAACACTCCGGAAGGCCTGTTGCTGACCAGCTCTCCCCCCTCATGAGGGCGGCCAGCCCTCTTGCACATGTCATAATACGAGCCATACCTAAAGCACGTCACATATATATATATAAACTGTAACAATAATTGTTGAAATACTGACCATGTCCACAATGACCCGCGCATATGAAAGCTCCAGGTTTGTTGGGTAATTGTCCAACGTACGGTACAACTGGAAAGTCATGAAGTTTGTTATCACCATCCCCTATATCCGTTATAAAATATACGACATACCTTCGGGAGTATAGCCCATTATTCCTGTCCAATCACTGAGGAGACCTTCTCCAATGGATTCTTCTCCCCAATCTTCTAGATAATCACGGAGGGCTTGACCGAGATGAGTGGTAATTTCGGGAAACTTGATACTGTCGTCTGTCTGCCCTAGAAGTTCTTTGATTGGAACTTTCCAACGTCCTCCTCCAAGAATTATGATGCCATCCTTAGGGCGTTGAATCATATAGTCATAATCTCCCTTTTCAACGAGATCAGCCAATAAATGAAAGATTTTTGTAAGTCCTAGATACCCTTGGTGGACCCCATCTAAACGAATACGTATGGGAGAGCATATTTGGACCGGAATATGGCTTAGTAGGCACAATCGCGGAACATTGACCTCTGAATGGTGTGAGCTTGCCTTCGAATTCCGGTAAAAGGGTCGACGTGAAGGCGTTACTAGCATAGA
Source organism: Sphaerobolus stellatus SS14 (assembly GCA_000827215.1). Lineage (NCBI taxonomy): Eukaryota > Fungi > Basidiomycota > Agaricomycetes > Geastrales > Sphaerobolaceae > Sphaerobolus > Sphaerobolus stellatus. The sequence continues at coordinate 344,881 of KN837158.1, forward strand.
CAACCTTGGTTGCAATGATATTGCCTCTGTCTGTCTCAACCTTCCACATATTACCTTCGGCCTCTACTGCTTTGACTGTTGTCGTAGTTTGAAGATTAAGGCCCTGGCGTGATATACAAATCTGGAGGAGGCCGGTTACGAGTTTGTATGGCCAAAGCGAACCGGCGGGAAATATTGCAGCTGCTTGCGCCGAAGGACAACGGGTCATCTAAATCATTAAAGAAATTTGGGAAATCTAATCCTCGGTATATAATATAGATCTACCTGCTGTGCTTTGTGCGGGTCCGAGATCCATTCTACAATACCAGTTATATCTGCACCATCGGCGATATATGCTTGCAACGTGGTATGCCACTCATCTGCACATTTCTGATTCATAGCGACATCTAAACGAGTGTGAGCATTATTGTACCACCTGAAAGTTCACGTGTCTGACAGCGCACCGAATGAATATCCTCTCCAAAAATCACAATCAATGTTTTCCTTTTCGATTATCTCTTGCATGAGGTTTAATGTGTCCTGTATTTCAGAGATAAAAAAATCTACTGATTAGGAAGAGACCATTGTTAACAGACCATCTCATTGGCTAACACTTTGAACGCTTGCTCCTTCCCGAATGTCTCTTTGTACCCTCGGTACCCTGAAGAACGTAATGGAAGATAAATATTTTAGCAGTAAACAGAGTAAAGGAACACACCTCTATAGCAATCCGGTCTACAATGACCGCCATTCCGTCCTGTAGCACCCGCACAGGCTTCGCGAGCTTCAAGTATGATAACAGACTTTGGAGGGTTAGGCCCAGTTAGCAAGAAGTACGCTGTTGCAGCGCCGCTGAGACCGGATCCTATAATCACGACATCTACTGTGTCAGGCAGGGTGGGAGTTGTTCGGTGTCCGAGAAGAGGTGAGGACCGGGTGCCTTGTAGCCAAAACGAGATGGATGGATTTGGGTGAGGATATTTAAGTTGAGTTTGGTCATTCATAATAACTAACACCCAGGCAAGAATGCAAAGCTTCAGTTAAGACCAGAAGTGAGTATGATAGCGTATCTCATCCGATGGCTTCGCGAAGTCTATGGTCACATGATGGTGGTGGAATGGTGGTGTATTTACGGTCCCGAAACGGAAGCGCCGGGAGCCGTACGTACACTCTATGACTAAGCTACGGTCACTTGTGGTGCACTACAGACATGACACGGTCAATAGAGGTCAGGATGATGTCGAGCAGCTACAGCGCGCAGTCAACACGGCCCCTTCCAAAGAGTCCGGGCATGGGGCATACCATCCTGCTCCTACACACTTCCTTTCCGATTGCACCCTCTCACAGGACGACTATCATACACCTCCACCATCGACCCATCCTACTGGGAGACACAGTGGTATGACTTTGATGCCGCACATACTCACGCAGGAGAGGCAGCAGGGAAGGCCGCGATAGCCACTCAGCGATCCGAGAGGTGGTCAGAGCCGGGGGCGGGACACAGGCGGACGCGGGGGAAAAGTATAGGGCCGGGGTAAAGCGATCACGCAGAGACAGACAGGAAGGTGACGCCATCGTGTAGGGACGCGTAAGCAAGCCCGTAAGGACAGGGAGTCGATGGGGGCAACCCCGCCGTGTCAGAGCAGCAGTGACTCAGCGAACGTTATACCTATCTATCATGTCGGTTGGAATAAGAGTTAAGATGAACAAGAAGCACTCTCAAGTCTGATGAGACAGTAAAAGAACCCTATGGACCCTTAACAATTGCAAGGAAACGCAGTCGCGTAGGAGGCTCGAAGGTTGACACATGACGGGCAAGGAAATATGGAACTACTACAGGGTATATGGTAGAGTGAGGGGGAAGAAACATGGAGCGGATCGGAGGGAGGTAAGGGAGTCGATAGCGTGACGTTAACGGGTGGAGGCGAATTGTCATTATCACTGACTGATCCTCTTTGGGAATCTATTTAGCCGAAACCCCTTGTTCAAAATAAAATCAGAAGCGCTATTAGGAGTATATCCTAGCTAATTTATAACTTATCGCATGAAATAATTAGAATGTCTAAGGCTATGTTAGCTGTTTCAGTGTACCCCATGCACCCCCTGTTTATTTTGCTGCATTCTTTTTCAACTCCAAGGATGTAGTATTATTCTTTACCTCAATCGATCCTTTGTTTTCTTTAACGAAACGTACATATCAAGAGGATCTATATATTACACTGTTTCTATACAATAAGAGTAACTTGGGCAGTCCGAGATGCAGAGACATTTCTAACAGTCACCCTGGACCCCTGCTTACTTTAAGAGATACGCAACCGGATAACCTTTGCCTTGGCAGCCTTGTGTGTAGACCGTACGGCCAAAATCTTGGGGTGTTGAAATTCTGTAGGACTGATTGAGGACGAATCTGGTTGTGTCGGCAAAGGAGGAAAATTCTCATATTGGTCAGATAGTCCGATGGATGTCTGAGTAGACGGCTTCATTGTCATCCACGCGCTAGCCTCATTGTCCAAACTCTGCCACCGAGGCTTGCCAGTTTTCAAACTATTTGTCGCGACTTGCAATTGCGAGCTGCTTTTCCGGATCTTAGTTGGTGTAATCTCCGGCGTTACTCCAACATGTCTCGAAGGAAGATAAGGAAATAATTCGAGAGAGCGGAAATCCGGAGACGGTGCAGATCGTGATTGCTAAAATATGAAATCAGTCCTTAGTAATACATAGATAAATCAATTATTGCAGTGCATGCCTTTTGGAATAACTTGCTAACATCAAAACGCTTACTTCTCCTGTCCAGACTCCGATGCTGAGCTTCTAACTGCTTGTATAAAGTCTCGCTCGGTAAGACTGCTAAGGCTTTGCCTCCAGCGAGTCGTCTCCAATCAATCCAAAAGTTGTCCTCCGAAGTGCCCCAATGTCTCGCAAGTCTTCCGAGTAAGGTATCCCGCCCTTGCTGACAAATAAAAGAACGACTGGTCACTATAATCATTCCAACCTTGCATCGAGTGAGCATCACATTGACACGGCTCCAGTTGTTTAAAAATCCAGGGCTATTCGTTCGAACAGCCGATATAATGACTATATCGGACTCGTTCCCTAGGTATGCTGTTATCCACTATTCCTAATTGATTGATGTGGCCCACCTTGGAAACTATCCACATTGAAGACCTTTGATTCCCATGGTAGATTAAGTTTTTTTAGTTGCGTCTCAATCGCAGCTCGTTGAGCATCATAGGGAGTAATAATGACAAAGTCGGAGTGGCGATAGTAGTCCTTGACGAGATGAATCACAGCCTGCACTTCTCTTTGGTTCTTTGGTGGCACTCAGCATACGTCCGATTCCGAAACAGGGAGGATATAGTTACTCACTATTTGACTCGTTCCCGACCTTTCTTCTCCACCGTCGGCATCGATAAATGCCAGGCATCTTTTGGTCTGAACCGTGTGCTTAGAATATAATCGACCACCGTATATATGCGTCGAAATAAATTGCCCAATGGGCACAGGCATGCGATCTAAAGATATGAATGAAAGAATTAAATCAAAAATAAGCCTCATTGTGGAAACGTAAAACGAACATTGAACGTCGAGAAAATATGCCTGGTTCTTGAAGTGTCTAACGTCATAGATGCTTTGCACGGTTTCAACAGTTTCCTGACCATACGGAGGCACTGTATAACGAACAATATATTAGATACGAAACCTTACTGAAGAAAGTGCATACATTGGTTTGGATCTCCGAAGAAGCAAACTTTCTGAAGCCCTTTAAACTTCGCAAATAAAGGCTAAACGTAGGATGGGTTGAAATCCGATCAAGTTAATCGACAGCTGAGCGGGAAGCTTACCATATATTCGAACACATTAATTTGTGAAGCTTCGTCGATAACTAATCTCTGCATAGGAACGACTGAGAATGCACGATTCCGGTCCAACACAGGATTCGAAAGCATTGCAAGGGTCGTTAGGATGACCATTGAACCTCCTAATAAACGCTCCAGTCCTGCTGGATCATTGGGCAAGTCATCTGAACGAATCAGGCAGTTTTCTATTTCTAGATATATGTGTTCGTGCCTAAGTTAAACATGTACTAAGCGTATGTTTTGGATATATGAATAAATAGCCTACCATTCGAAGTAAAATTCTTTTGAGACGATGATTTTAAAGTCGACTCGTTGCTTGAATAGCTTTTCGGCGATATTCTTAACAGCAACATTTGACTGTGCGGTAATCCAAGTGGGTGAACCGTCTTGTCCCCATCGCCGAGCCGCCGTTGAAATTGCAGTCGTCTTTCCTGTTCCCGGAGGCCCTGATAAAGTAGATGAAACACAATAATTTAACGGAATGATTCAAATTCACCATGCACAATTGTGATTGGAGATTGTCCAAGCATAGCTGAGACAACTTCCCTTTGGGAGTTGTTCAGATTAGCCTCACCAAGGTCAACAATTGATAGTGATTTTTCTGGCGATCTTGTGTCGAACCAGAACATATGAATAAACTTATGTGCTCTCAGGGTAGTCCGTCCTTGAAGTAAACGGAGCACAAACTCATCCCGTGCCCGTTCAGCATTAGTAGGATCCCGCCGACCTATCACCTTGACAGTAGATGGGTTGGATATCGTCCCTCCGCTAACCGACAAGAAAGTAGTCTTTCCATTTACCCGTCGAACCTTTCCCGTGTATTTCCTTCCGCTTTCGTCGACAATGACCACAACAAGCTGATTGTCTCTTTAGATCATAACATGATACAGAATACGTAAAGAACCTTACCCTCTGCCCCTTTCGGATTCGAGTCTTGTATCTGGAATTTTCGATGGCGATCTCCCCATCCTTTGTGGTTTCAACCTTGTTAAACTCTACCAACATTTCTGTAGCTTCAGAGTCATAAAGCACGTCAGACTGCTTCAACAATTCGGCAAGGCATAAAAGCTCCTAATGATAGATAGATGTTAGCGTCGAGCATATAGTTCTGTTCACTCTACGATGACTTACTGGCCGTGAGAGGTTCTTCGTGTCGACATATAGTGCTGGTTCAAGTTTCGAACGACATTGTTGCATAGCGCTAGTAACCCTATGAGTAAGAGGTACTATACGGATGTCGTTAAAGAAACCTACTATGCACACATCCACGCACGTAAAATGGCGTTATCGTCATTGCCTTCGTTGAGCGGACAATCCCAAATGCTCTCGAAAGCCTCAATATCCAATATCAGTATCCCTCTAGATTCCATTAGCTTCGTAGGCGACCACGGTTCCCGAGTAGAAGGCGATAAAAGTGTTCCTAAGTCAATTCCGCGGATGGGTACATTGAAGTCACGTCCGACATGCAATACGAGTCGGGCCATCTGAAAGCCACCGATAATGATATTAGGTGTACTCCCTAATTTCTCGAAGGTGCCGTCCAGAGGCTGCAGGCTGCCCTGGACCGCGGGCGTTGTTGCATGTATAACTATTGCGGCGTCCAGAGTGGATAATACGAGAGATTGTACATTCCCGTCACCTGTCCTTCTGATTGAGATTCCCAGTGGCAGAAGGTCGTTTGAATTTTCACGTTCCAAGAATTTCCGTGCGATGGCTGCACCTGCTTGTCGACGCGCACATATCTCAAATGAGATGGAGAGATGTCCTAGAAGGATGTTCTGAGAAATAGATGGCATTAGGCCAGAAAAAAAGGTCGCTGTGGAGGGTGGCTTGAATGGTAGTATTGAAGGTAGAGGAAATAGAGCGGGAGTATATATGTGGCGCCATTGTGATGGAACTTCACGAGGCGATGCGTTTCACCTTCCAAAGTACTTCCACGTGTAGAGAACTTCGATCAAAGGATTGCCAGGGGTAAAATATTTGTTTAGGAATACGTAAATAATTAATAGAACCTGTGGTACTACGGGACTCTACCTCACTGTCTACCTCACTACTTTACCGATTGATCAATGCAGAGTTTCAAGACTCTCATCTTTTGGCAAGAAAGAAAATGGAATATCATGCACGTG